>PITA01004219.1:0-126548 GCA_004023965.1 Spilogale gracilis
AAAGGGCACCTGGGTGGCTCAGTGGGTTAAGCCTCTGCCTTTAGCTCAGGTCACAATCTCAGGGTCCTGGGATCGAAGCCCGCATCGGTCTCTCTGCTCGGCAGGGAGCCTGCTTCCTCCTCTCTCTGCCTGCCTCTCTGCCTACTTGTGATCTCTCTCGCTCTCTCTGTCAAATAAATAAATAATCTTAAAAAAAAAGTCAAAAGGAAGAGAGAATCCATTTACAGCACTGTGCTGTATTTATTGATACCGGAAATTTATGTCAGTTGTTTATAAGATGAATCATCTGTGAGTATGTATATGGACCCTGTCTTATGTGATACAAAGCGCCGGAGGTGTTCCATGCGTTACCAACTGGACATCACAAACGAGAATGCTACAAGGAAATTCCTATTTATTTACAAAATAGTTTTCCTGATGTATTTATGGAAAAACATCCACATATAAGCAGACCTGCAAAGTTCAACCCCGTGCTGTTTGAGGGTCAGCTCCACACTTTGGGGGGAAAAAAAAGGATCAATTTCTAAAAATGTCTGACAGTCACACAAAACCAGAGGACTCTCGATTGCCACCAGTTTTAAAGTGCTATGACCTGGACACCTTCTTTCCTCCTTGAGGGATCCTGGCAAGGAAATCCGGAGGAACCCTGCGGGCTGCCCGAGTGTGAATGTTGGCAGGCTTGGGCTGCCCTGAGGGGTGTGCAGAGAGATGGGTCTCTATGTCCACCAGAAAAAAGGGATCCAGGGAGGAAAGCATGAGAGATGTCTTGAGGAACCCACCTGTCTCAGCTCTCTCTTCACCATCCCATAAGCACCCCTATATTCAGATTTCTCTTCCATCATCTGTTCTTATTTTTATTTCCAGGTAAGGTCAGATGGAACTGTATACACAGCACACCACCTCTCCCATCAGGATGAAAGTTCCCCGAGGCCATGACCTTGTTCTTTGTTGCTCACTACCCATTCCCATCACTCGGCACTGGCACCTGGTAAGAGGGTATAGTGATTTCATAGCTGCTGGCTAACATGTATTTTGCACATTACACGTATTCTATGCTGTGTTACGGTAAAGTGAGCTAGAGCAAAGATGCTGTTAAGAATGCCACAAGGCTGAGCTTGGATGGCCCAGTTGGTTAAGCATCCTTCCTTCCCACACCCTGACCTTCAGTACTGTCCTCTTCCTGGATTAGCCAGAGGAGTCCCCGGATTATTTATAACAAACTCCGGGCACAGTACCCAAGGTCAGAAAGCACAGGTCTGACAATCTTCCTTCCTTTCGAGGCCCGTAATGACCAACTCCAGCATTTGCAGGTGGGGCAGGCCCCGACTTGTCCCGGGGGGGGGAGGGCACGGTGGCCTCTGCTCCTCCTCCCACACAGCACGGCCTCTGTGCTGACCTCTGCAAGACGCCCCTGCTGACCCAAAACAACAAAACTCGCACAAGAAAGGTCCCTGGGTTATTCATCACAGCCCTGGTGGTTTAAGATTTTAGACAAATTCCTCTCCCTCTCTCAGCCTTCTTTTTACCCCTGTCTAAGCCAATAGCTGGTTCGCATAGCTCCCGGTCATATGTCCCAGGGGACACCGGAAAAGCCATGTGATGTGGTGGGGAAAGCTATTCTTTGGAGAAGCGGCCCTGGGGACATGGAGGAGAAAAGGAACTCACATTAAGTGAGCTGCTTACTTCGCAGCAAGCAGGGCACTTTGCACAGATGAGCTTGGTTAATGTGCTGCTTGGGAACCGGGGCCCTGGTATCAAAGGTTCGGGGCTGCATCCCAGCTCTGCCACTTGCCGGCCGTGCGTGGCCTCTGGCAAGCTACCGGATGGCTCCCAGCTTGGTTTCCTCAACTGCAAAATTGGGGAAAGTCGTATCAACTTCACAACGTTCTGTGGAAACGAGGTAAAGCTTTTGGCACAGCCTGAGCACTCACCAATGTTAGCTCTTTGTAAGAACCACCCAGAGAAGTGGGCACTGTTAACTCAGACTTATAGACCAGGAAACGGAGGCTCAGAGAGGTGAGGTCAAATGCCCAGGGGCCTGTGGTTAGGGAAAGGGGCTCTAACCCAGGTGCTTAGGAAAGGGGCTCTAACCCAGGTGGTTAGGGAAGGGGCTCTAATCTAGGTGGTTAGGGAAGGGGCTCTAATCTAGGTGGTTAGGGAAGGGGCTCTAACCCAGGTGCTTAGGGAAGGGGCTCTAACCCAGCTCTGACGCCGGCCCCTCTGGACGTTGAACCATCAGGAAAGGAGCTCTGAGCTGAGGCCTGCGTCCTCCAGGTGGTGGTGCCGGGAGCCCCTTGGGTAGAGCTGTTGGGCTCTCCTCTCTCAGGCTGCCCACGACCCAGAGGAGAGGGGGAAGGCTGTGGAGCAGAGGGCTTTGCCTGCGTGATCCCTGGCTCCTGCTCTTTGCCCAGAGCCCGGGAGGGGAGGGTCCGCTGGGGTCTCGGGTGGGTGAGGGCACTCACTATCAATGGAGCCCACTTCACTCCAGAGCAATCTCTCTCCATGTAACAGGAGTGAGCCCAAACTGCCAAGCCCCAGGCAGCCTCTCTCCAGGGGGAAGACAGACTCACCCCCACCATGGGGTAATGTTTGCTCCTTTCTGCACAACTTTATTTCCAGTTCACTCCAAGTGAAATTAACTGGAATGGTCTAGGGGTAACCTGCCCAGCAGGAGCACAGACAGTGAGGGGAAGGGAGACAAGGCGCTGGCTGCAGACGGGGTAGAAAAATGGAGCTCATGGGAATTCCAGAAACGGGGATGGGGTGGCAGGGGGAGCAGGGGTGTAGGGGGAACTTGGGAGCTGTCTGGTGGATCACAGCAGACCAGGAGGGTGCGGACATATGAAAACAGCTGGAGAGCTGGAAACAGGGCCTTCTCAAAACAAGAGGGCTTCCAGGACAGAGGAGAGGGCAAGAGCACAAGAGAGTGGTTTGCATTCTTTAGAGGGCTACTGTCCCGTCCCAGGATGGGGTGTCCCAGGATAGGGTAAGGACTGTACCCAGGACTGAGGGCCTGCCCTTGGGAGCTTACATACTGCCTTCCTCCCATGCATGCCCCACCTCTGTCACCTTTCTCCACCTCCCACTCCCCTGAGCTGTAAATTCCCCACTGGAGGGCCCTCCCCTCTGCAGAACCACACCGCACCCCCCTTTGCCAGGCCGAAGTCAGCTGCACCTCCTGGAGGAAGCGTTCCTATACACTCCCACACAGAGCTCGCAGTTCTGATAACATTTATAGTCTAAATCACACAGTTTAGCACTTGGTTTTAAATAACTGTCTGGTATTATTCCCTCGTTACTGCTTGGGAGTATAAGTGTTGCCTGAATGGTGGGTGTCCTTCCCAGTAAGGACCATGTCTTATGCTTCTTTACATTCTCCTCCACCCCACAGCCCATCCCACCTGGGAAACAGTTCCTGTGAAAAGGGGATTTGCTGGGTAGGGATGGATGGGCCACACTGGCTTCGATGGCTGGAGAATTTCCAGACTAGCCCCCCAGGGAAACACTGAAATGGACAGTGGCAACCTCAGGCTTTAAAGGGTAGGCTCCCGTCACCCCTGCTCTAATCCCTGCAAAGGCGCCCCATCTGGCTCTGAGGAAAACTCTTCCCTCCAGGCTCTCCAGGACCTGGTTTCCGAATGCCCCCCCAGGCACAGCCCCACCTCTGAGCCCCCGCACCTGCAGTTCCCTCTGCCTGGCGTGCCCTTCCCATCTCACTTCCATTTCATCTTGACTCACGTGTCACCTTCTCAGCAAGGGCTCCCCAGGCCACCCTGTACAGAATTACAAACTCTCCTCTTCCTAACACAGACTCTCCTTCTGATCCCCGCTCCTTGCTTTATTTTTTTTCTCCAGCACTTGCCAGTCTCAAACATACTATTCATTTTACTGTATTCCCTAGACCGTAAAGTATCAGCTTCGTAAGGGCAGAGATCTTTGGATGCTCACGGTTTTCTGTTCCCCCAGGGAACAGCAAAGATGCTTAAGAAATATTTGCTGAATGAAGAGACCCCAGTCCCACCCTGTGTCCTAGATGGCTTAGAGGTGGGCCATGGACAAGAACATTCTGGAAGTCCCTTCTAGAAGTACAATTCCAGCATTCCACTCCTGGACCAACTCTGGGGAAACACCTTCCGAGTTCAGAGGCCTGGAGCTGTGTGAGCCCAAGCTGCCTTCATCCCGCCGGGAGGTCTACCCAAAAGTAGAAGCAGGGAGCCCCTCCGGGCGGTCAGGTGTCAAGTCCACCCCTACCACACAGGGCTTGTCCATTTCCAGCTTGCCCAGCAGCTGCCCCCTGTGCTTGCTCCCTCCCCTCCATGTCAGCCCTCTGCCCTCCAAGGCCAAAGACAGACACTTCATCACCTGCCTTTGAATGTTCATTTTGAGAACACTTTATAGAGGAACATAACCTTTTTTACCTTTCTTCTCTCCTCCTCCCTTGTCTTTAAAAAGATAGGGTCAGGTAAGACAGACCCACTTTTCCTCAGGGACCCAAGCTGGCTGTCTAATTCTGCTGCCCCTTCTTGCAGAGGTTTTTTTCCTGGATGATCCACCTTGTGACATGTTTGTAAATATGAAGGATTGTCCTTGTTCCTCCCAAGACTCAGGAGCCTCCCTATTAGAGACACAGCACTAACAGCACTCATTCCAAATCATCCCCACCTCATCTGCCTGATCTGGGGTCTGAGCCCCATCCTCACATCTCCCAGAGGTCACCATGTTGGTTCCCACTACTGTGGCTGTGGGACTGGCTCTTAGGGTCCCCCTTCTCTGAAGTCACTGGCCCCCTGCGGCCCCAGAGGCACTTAGCTGAAACAGAAGGAAATAATGTTGGCTCTTGAAGAACTGTGACCTACGGGGCAAGAAGAGTGGAGGCCCTCTCTGAAGGTCCCCCAAAGGGGACAGGCCTTGGGAACTCTTCGGCCTGAGGAGGGAGGGGAATGGGCAGGATGCCCCCCAAGAATATTGCAGGAGGTCCAAGGCGCACTGGATTCTGGGAGTTGTTCCAGAGCATGAGCCCTCCCGTCAGAGAGAACATTAACTCCTCTGTTTTTTTCTAGCTGCACTCCTTGAGCGAGTCACTGAACCTGAGTCTTGGTTTCCTCGCATTTAAATCCGAGATAATAAATGTACCTACCTCATCAGGGTACTTGGAGAATCGAATGGGCTACCGTATGTAAAGTACTCAGCAAGCGCCTGGCACACAGCAAGGGCTCCATAAACACCCGTGGCTATCATGAGTGCCATGTCAGTGTGAGAGGGGGAGGCTGAGACGCCCTGTTGCCCCAGGAAACCCCTGCCTCTTCTTCAGCTCGGAACCCACCTCAAGTCCGCCACCAAATGCTGATCAGCAGGGAAACGGGGGCGAGGGGCTGGGAAGAAATGTACAGAGAGAAACTGAGGTCTAAACCAAACCTGGTTCTGCTCAGCCCCTAAGACACACTCCCTCAGCCCGTGTTAACATGAGAGACCATGGTCCGGAGGCCAGTCCCAGCAAGGATGCTCCGAGTCCTTGCCCAAAGGCCAACAGTGTTAGGCTGAAAAGGGTGAGGATGTTCTGGGCAACCTGCCAGCCCTCCGGAAGCTCAGCTCTGAGCACCGGAGACAAAGAGGTCAAGGCGGGCCATGTCCAAGGTGTTCCTGACACCTACAGACTCAACGCACATACAGCGGGCCCCTTTTCATCCATGACTCTGGGGCTCCGGGCCCCTCGGCACCATGGTCTGTGCCCGGCTGACTCCTTTTCAAGCCTTGCCCCAAATGTCACATCCTTTGAGAGCCATTTCCTAACCCGCAGACAGCGCCGATCACCTCTCTGCACATCCCTGTATTATGGCACTTGCTTCACTGTTGCAAGACTAACCCCCATAATGATAATGGCGGTCCCACAGCACTTGCTATGCCACGCACTGTTCTGAGCTTGCTACAGGTGTTCACTCATTTAATCATCATAAGGACCCTCTGAAGTAGGGACTACGGTTGTCCCATTTACATACTAGGAAACCGAGGCACAGAGAAGTTAGGTGACATGCCCAGTGTCACTCAGCTAGAAGGGGAGCTCCACCCAGGTAGAGCTCCACCCAGGTAGAGCACTATGGCTCCAGATTCTACACTCCTGGAAGGCAGGGGCAACATCTGATGAGTCTCTGTCCCTAGCACTAGCACGGGGCTGGGCACCCAGTAGGTTTAAGGCTAACTTGGTGAATATTCCAGTCTCTGAGCTGCGGGATGGAGAAATCAAGTCTCTCAGGGAAGTATGAGATAAAGGCGCCCTTCTTATTCTCCCTCCTAGCGATCCCACCGCACACACACCTGGTCTGCCGGCCTGCTTCTGTCTTATCTCTTGCCTTCAGTTTTTGTTGTTTCCCGGCTTCTCTTCTGCCTTTGTGCTCCTTCCCTCTTGTTGCTGATTATTCTTCCCCCTTCCGGCCCCTTGCAGCTCCCGCCCACTGCCCCTCCTGGGAGCTCTTGCATTTCTACCCCCATTCTTGGCCTTGGAGCTTTGACATAGTCCAGGCTTGCTGGAGGAGGCTGAGAAATACCAGTGATATTGACTCATTACACTGGCCTGGAAGAAGCTCTTACACCCTGACCCTGAATGAAAACAGCAATTTCCCATCAGTTCTACCTGGATGAAGAGTGGGGGCGTGGGGGGGGGGTGCCTGCCTACAACTTGTCAGTGATTTGTGTGGGATGAGGAAGACCCACTGTCCCCCACCCCCGGCCTCCTCTCTCAGGGTCCCAACTCTCCAAGAAGCCCCCACCAAGCCCTTGAGAAAACTTATTTACGCAACCACTCAGCAGATCCTTAAATATTCTAATATCCTAACTGAGAAGAGGCAGGCTTCTGAAAAATTCAATTACAATGTAACTTCGGACAGCTGTGCAAGGGGCCAGAGGTCACTAACATCACAGAGGCCAAAGGAACTGCAGACATTTAGTGATTTCAAAACACAGACCTCTATGACCTAAAGCAAGTAGCTGATGCTCTATGGTCCTCAATACCCTAGCTATGAAGAAGGGGATGATAATCTAAACCTTAGGTTGTCAGAAGCATCGAATGGGATAATTTTTGTAAAGCTTCTGACAGACTGGTGCTTAGTAGGTGCTAAATACCACATTTCTTTCTCCATTCTCTGTCTAAATCACTGGCCATCTGCTCCACCTCTCAGAGAAATGGTTAGATACGAATGGTCCAGCCTTTCAGATCAGAAATGTCTTAAGGACAGGAGGACCCTGTGTCTGTAAGCTCTGTGCTAAGTGGTATACTGTAAGGAGCTGGGCCAGGCCTGCAGGAGATCACTTGCTGTGAGGATGGTAATTCACTAGGATTGTTCACACTACCCTCCCCTGCCCCCAAGCAGTGAGTCTTTGAGAGAGACTGGTGGGCACAGAACTAATCAATCAGCTAGGAAATCCAAATACAAGTTCAGTTCTGCCCTGAGACATGGAGGTTTGTTTAACTGCTATAACCCCAGCTCTTAAAATAATACCAGGCACATAGTAGGTATTCAATAAAATGTTGAATGATTTTTTTTTTTTTTTAAGCAATGGACTTTCTTTTTTTTTTTTTTTCAAATAAAAAGATGGATGGGGGGGGTTGGGGGGGGTAAACGGCAGGGGCCAGGGGGCATGCCAGGGAAATGCAGCTGCCAGGTCCCCCAACCCAGGCTCCTCCTCTGCAAAGGGAATGTTCGGGAACTGAGCACATGTGCCTGGCTTGTGGTTTATGCTGCAGCTTTCAGAAGAGAAGGGGGGCAAAGGTGGAGACAGAGATCAGGAAGGGAGGGAGGGAGAGGTCTTGGAGAGCAGTGTGAGGGAAAGGCGATGCCCATGGAAGACAGAGAGTGAGGGGAGGAGAGAAAGAGGAAGAAGGAGGAAGGCACAGGGAGAAAAGAATGGAGTGGGGAGCAATTGTGGACAGTTACAGAGGAAAGCTGCTGCCTCAGCCTTTCAGGGAATTCATCTCAGCAGACCCCTGAGTTCCCACTGCCTCTGCTGGTTCCTTGGGGTTAGGCTGTGCCAGGGGAGGGTGTGCATCTGGGGGTGCTCCTGTATACCAGCTGTCCACCAGGCCCTGGACAGGTCTCAGTCCCTGCCAGAAAGTTCCATCCCTGCCAGAAAATGAGGCCCCATCCAGGTCCAGAGGGACCCCTCTAGGCAGGAAGGAGGACACTCAGTGTGAACCAGCCCAGAGGAAAGGAAAAAGGCCTGGAAGGCTCAGACCTCTAACTGCACCCTTATCTTTCCTCCTCCACACAAGGGCACCTGGCCAGCCAGGAAAGTGGGTCAGGCCACCTACAGCTGACTTTTTTTCTGATAACAACAGGCAAGGGAGGAGGCTCAATGCCCTAGACACAGCCCCTGCCCACTCCATGCCCAGGGGTCTTTGTTGGTGGGACCTTTAAGAAGGAGTGGGCTATGGGAACCGAACCTGGCCTTCTTGCTCAGGAAGAAGACCCCCGGGGCCAGAGCCCATCCCAGGCTGGCGAGGAAGAGGGAGTCTGCTGTTGCAGTGGGTCCATGGAAAGACCCAAATCTCAATGATGCAGACCAAGCTCTACTCCCCTGACCCCAGGAGGCTGTTTTCTCAACCACCCCATAACCTGGGGTCTTCAAGCTGCACACTGATGGGTCCATCTCTGGCAACAGAACGCTGTGCCCAGCCCACCCCCTCCCGACCCTGCCGGTCGTCCAATTAGAAGCTGCGTTGGCTCCAACAGATGGGAGCTGCGGCAGCCTGAGGAACAGAGCACAAAGCCCAGCTGACATTTTCCTTCCTGTTCTTTCCTCGGCGGGGGAGGAAGAACAGGGACAGGAAGGGGGGGGGAGGCACAGCAACATCCCTTGGGCCCACCCCCAGTGCCCAGGTCTCCCGCACCTCTTTAGCTTCTAGGCTCAGCCCTAAATGCAGGTCAGTTGCCCCTCACCCAGCGGTTCCTCGCTGCCTGGGCAGTCAGAGCCTGCGCCGCCCTTCGCCTGCAGGACTGACGGACCACCTGTGGCTGGTCAACCTCTCCTGCCTTCTGGGTGCCTCGGTGGGCCCAGGGCTGTCCTTCCGAAGCCGCTTCCCACTCCTAGAGCCCCCAGGCTGGGACCAAGGCTGGCCCATCCCCCACCCCAAATGTCCCATCTCAGGCTGCGGACAGATCCCTGTCAGCTCGGGAGAAGCCTGGCTTCTGGTTCCAGATACTTCGGACAGACACCAAGGCCACCTTGTCCCTCCGCACGGACACCCGAGCTCCAAGCGGCCCCCGATAGCTTCCACCCAGCCAGTTCGCCCCTGTCCCGCCCTCCCTATCCCCTCCGCCACCTCTCGGCTCCCCGACATCTCCCGGCGCCGCTCTACCCAGCAACAGTTTGAGGCGGCTCGGGCCTCCCCGGGAGGGATTAAAGCCCTGCCGCCCCCTCCCCCGCCGCCTCCGGTGCTGCCCGCGCGGCCGGCCGCCTTCTTTACCTTCTCCAGCCGTGCCTCCGCTGCCCCGGCGGCCGCCTCCCTCCCCGAGTTCCGGGCTCCCGGCCGCCCGCCCCTCCCCCCAGCTCCCCCGCCGACCCGGCGGGGGGTGGGGGACATGGGGCGGCGGGGACCCCGAGGCCGGCCGCTCCCTCCGCGTCCCCCCCGCCGCCACGCCGACGGCTCTCCGCGCTGCCCGGGACTCAGCCCGGGGCCGCACACTCACCCGCGGGCGCCGTCCGGGCTCCCGGGGCCGCCGTCCGCCGCCCGCGCCGCTGCGCCCCGCTCGGTTCCGGCTTCGGCCGGGGGCTGCGCTGGGGGAGGCCGGGGCGCGCCCTCCCTCCGCGCCGCCGCAGCCGCAGCCGCCACCGGCGCAGGCCGGGCAGGGTCGCGGGCGCCTTCCCCGCCACCGAGTTGTCTGGGAAGCGGTCCTGGGCCCCGGCGGGGGGAGCGCGGCCGCAGAATCGCCGTCCTCGCCGCCCCCGCCCGCGCCGTCCGCGACCCGGGCTCCGCGCCGCCCTGCGCGTCGTGGCCGGAGGCTGGCGGGCGACAGCCGGGCGCTCCCTCTGCGCGGCGCGGCCGCAAGTGCACAGAGCAGGCCCTCGCGCGCCCCGCGCCCCTCCGCGCGCCCCTCCTCCCGGCTTCGCGCTCAACCTGCCCGCCCGCTTCGCAGCGGCTCTCCCAACCTCCGAGGCCCGCTCCGGTAGCCTCCTCCCCGTCTGCATGCCACGCCACCACCCCACCCCCTCTTCGGTCCCGCTGCCAGTTTAACTCCTGAGTGGCCGGAGGCCCCCCTCTCTCTAACGCGCACACGCACCCGGGAGGGAGGGGTTGGGTGGGGCCGATGCTAAGGCTGGAGTCCCTGGGGCTGGGGGTGGTCTGCGCCTTTGGACGCCAGGCTTGGCTGAGAGAAGGGGGCACGGAGCCCAGATCGGAGGGGAAAAGGGGTGGCGCCTCAGCCTCTTTCAAAGGCCAGGAGGACAGAAGGGGAAATTGAGCAGCTTTTAGAGGACAGGTGTATCTCTCAGGCATAGCGAGCGTGCTCCGCGCTCCGCGCTCGGAAGACCACATTTCTGCTACCCTCCCAAGTCAACAGCGGACTGAGGAATGCAATGAATGGGTTAGAACTTGTTCCTGGGCACAGGCACCTCTCATCCTAAAGAACGAAGTGGAGTGCCCACCCCACCCACTACCAGTTCTCTTGCCCTTCCAGCGTTGCCCCCTGAGCTGGCAGCTCTGGCGTTCTAGAAGAAGACCCCATCATGACCCTAAGTGAAGGATGGCAACCTCCATAGGTGTTAGGCAGGAACCGACAAGTAGAGCTCAGGGGCTTGGCTTTGGGAGATGCCCCTTCTGCTGGCTGTGCTATGAACACTGGGAAAGGTGAGCAGGAGCTGATCGGTGCTGAGGGTGAGTGCTGGGCTGCTGCCAGTGCCTTGGAAAAGCTGGGTCACAATCACGGGATTGAGGCTTCCGAGAGTGAGCCTTCTGCTGGAAGCAACTGCTTGAGGCCCTTGGTGGAGCCCTCAGCATGGATCGCTGGGAGTGCACACAAGCTCAGCTCCATGATAGGCCACACCCGGAGGATGGGTTTTGAGCTGAGCCTGAAGGACCAACCATAGGGGAGTGGGCGAGGGGGAGCCCAAGGTATAGGGAGTCCTGTGGGGAGTGGCATCCATCTAGTCTGTCTTCTTTCTTTCAGGGCTTGAGCTTGATCAATGCCTCCTGTGAGCTGAGCTCCGGACAGAGCATTCTGGTTCTGTCTTTTCCAAGGACACAGCCAGTGGTAATTCCATCCTGGAGGCTTTTATAAAATCAGCTTGAAAGTCTGTGTATTCTCTGTGCACAGAGGGGGTTCTCACTTTGTAGAGCCAAAAAGTGGGGATTAAGTTCCCATTGTACCTCCTAAGTCCCCCACCCTCCCCACCCCTGCCGTGGGGCATAATGATCTCAAGGAGCTTAGGAGGATGAGTTGGAGGTATATGAAACAAAGTTTAACATTTTGAAGCAATGCAAGTGCCATAGAAATACAGAATGAAAAAGCCATTATTGGCTAGGGTTTATTCATGGAAGGTTTTATGGAGGAGTTGAGATTCAAGCTGAGTCCAGATGGTAGGACAGGATTCGAAGTGACAGAGAAAACAGGGAGCAGCCAAGGCAGGAAAGTGGAGACAGGCAGAGTAGAATGGCGTGTGTGGAAGCTAGGGGGCAAGAGTGAATGTACAGAGCTACTGTTAAATGTCGGGCCTTTTCACATATTTCTCTCATTTTCTCCTCTGAGTTGGTTCTTACCCCCACTGAACAGACAGGAGAATGGAGGCTCAGAGAGTTTAAGATCTACAGGCAGAATTTGAACCCTCTTCTAGAAATACACAATGGCCCTGCTAGAACACCATGTTGGAGACATTCATGCAGAGTGGGGGCAGCTGGAGAGCCCACATTGCCAGGCTGTGCAGTTTAGCCCAGCACCCAAGGGATTTGAGGAAAAGAGGCAGGAAGGTGGGAGACCAAAGAGGAGGTTGTGGTAGGAGCGATGGGGAGGGAGCTGTGAGCATGGAGAGTAAAAGCTGTGGGCCTTTGTCAGGAAGACAGGGCAGAACTCTTTTTTTTTTTTTTTTTTTTTTTGAGATTTTATTTATTTATTTGACAGAGAGAGAGAGATCACAAGTAGGCAGAGAGGCAGGCAGAGAGAGGAGGAAGCAGACTCCCTGCTGAGCAGAGAGCCTGATGCAGCCTGATCCCAGGATCCTGAGATCATGACCTGAGCTGAAAGCAGAGGCTTTAACCCACTGAGCCACCCAGGTGCCCTGGGGGCTGAACTCTTAACACCCACAGATTGAGTGAAAGAAGTCAAAACTTGCCTCCAGGATTTTCAGCATGAGTGTTTGTGTCCTGTGTCAATTCCGAGGAGCCACCTCACCCTCCTGAGGTCAGCGTATTCACAGACTGATCCTGAAAAGGAGGAGAGGTTACCAAATGACCTGAGTGTTCAATCCAGGGCCCGCCCCCCCCCCCCCACACTGTGCAAACTGCCATGTGTGTTTCAGCTCCCGACCAGACGGTACGCCTCTGGTGGCCTGAAACTGTCCTGCATTGAGTCAAGATTAGAACCTTACAATAGATCCTCAAAAACCAGCTGCTGAAGAAGAGATGGGGCCAAAGCAAGTAAATTTTGCCAAGTGACTGGGTCCTCAGGGACAGACCCTGTAAGACACACAGTGGGTAGGAAATAAGGGAATCACAACATTCCCTGCAGGGAGAGAATGAGGCAACGTTCTCTTGAGCTGACTCTAAATTTCACATAACCCAACGGGATGGGGGAAAGAGTGTAGTTTTTCGAGCCAGAGACTTGAAACTATCACTTACTTTGTGTTGTTTCAGGAAAAATGCTTAACTTCTCTGAGCTGTAATTCTTTCCTGTGTAAAAATATGAATTCAGGTGGTGGCTGTAAGTACTTGTTACATACCCACATGGAAGGCATGACACTAAGCACATTTATGTATCAGCTCGTGGAGAAGCCCACCAACCCTAGGACTCTGGAGGTAGGGGGAGAAACGTTTCACATTTACATAACTAGTAATAACGGAGTTGAGATCTAAACGCAGGGCTATCTGATGACCAAGTCTAAGCACTGAGCTGCCACCTAGCAACACTTCTTCAAGATGAGGGTAGTAACAAGGGTATTCATTCCTACTCACAGGACTGTAGTGGGATGTAACGGGTTTTGCGCACATCTGGCAGCGAGCGTCGCGTCTGGTACATAACACACCTCAGTAAATGGGAATCTCTCTTCCTCTCTCTCTCTCTCTCTCTCTCTCTCTCAACCTGGTTCCCATGGCGGCCACTCTGAGCCAGATACTTTCTTGGGAAAAGATGAGGACTCAGTTCAGTCTTTTGGAAGCACGTAGGTAATTAGCAGAGGACTTAATGGCCCTGGTGCTGACCTTTTGCACCGTAAGTTTAATCTCTAGGCTTAGCCATAACTCCCTGCCAGGAAGGCTGGGACTCTGTGACCCCAGGGTGTCTCTGGAGAAAGATACTGGGTATACGCCCCTACAAGTGATCCTCAGGGCAGCTCATCGGGCTCTTAAAGTCAGACACAGAGCTCATCGGCATGCTGCTTTTGTGGTGGGGCAATGAGGAGAGGAGGGTTCCTCCTGGAACCTGGTAGATGAGGGGAAGGAAGGCTGGGGGTGTGATGCTACCTCCTTCTGAAGACAGCCTCTGCCCAGCCCCCACCTCAGGAGGCCCTGGATAGGGCCTTTGGACTCACCGAGGACTGTTACCCCACCAGTGCCCCTCGTAGGTAGAGAGTGTGGCTCAGAGCAGTGGTCCTTAGGCTTAAACTTCACTCAGAGCACACGTACCAATGCAGACCCGCTGGTCTTCCTGAGAGTCAGACTCCATAGTTCTCGGAATCTACATTTGGGCAAACTCTCCAGGTGCTTCTGATTCAGGTCAGTGGAGGAACTCTGTTTTGAGACACGCTGGACCAACATGCCCATTGCTCTCTGACTGCTCCCTGCTTGGGCTCAGCGAGTACCGAACCCTGTCCTTGGATGTTGGGAAACAGTGAAAGGTGAACACAGGGTCCCTGCCAGAAGTGGGTTCATGGGACAGTTGATGAAGCTTAAACTTTAGGGTTGCTCCCTTGTGTGATGAGGGGAGAAAGCTGGAAAGTTGTAGGGTGTTCTAGGTGAGGAGAGGAGACCATTTTGCAAATAGGAAGCATTTTTATGTAAGCATTTCTGGTCAGCCAAACCAAGAGATATCAGAAGAAAGCGATCTGAGTTTCCAAAGCTTGTGTACATTGCTGAGATCTTTCTAGTTCTAAAGAAATATCACCATTGGATTGAATTTTGTATTGGTTCTTTTTCTAGAGAGACCCCCCCTCACAAAAGCTGACTCTTCCCTGGCCCCCGCCCTCGGGGAGATCCCAGGACCCACAGATATCCTTGGAACACAGAGAATCAGAAGAGCAGGAGGACATTGTGGATGGCAGAGCTGTGTGGAGCGGCAGGGAGTCCTCAGATTCCCGGAAAAGGCACTGCAGGTCAAAATGATGGAGGTTGCATCTGATTTTGCCCAGAAACAATGTGATAATGGAAATTACATTCCTCACCAAGGTCCTGGCGCCCAACTTTTTATAGAAATAAGTGCACATACCATAAACACCATATTTAATCAACTGTAAATGATACACTTGTGCTCTGTTGAATTGAATCTGAGTATACAAAGCAGCTAAACGGGACAATATGGTAACCAAATCTTGTTCTGGGGTTTAATTTAATGTATTCAAAAGATTCCCAGGAGAACTGCTATTTTGGGGGGTGCAGGCGGGAGTGGTGGAAAGGATCAGGGAGACTCCCTCTTCCCTCCTTATGGAACCAGTATAAGCAAGAGGGAGACTCTGAGAGGTCTGAAGCTGGGGGACAAGTTTTTGTACCCCATGGCGCGTCTGAAAAGAAACCAACAAGGCAGCATCGTCTGTGGGAATCTTGGCTGATTCTGATGGGCACGTCTGTAAGTCAGGCACTGCCTATGCACACACCAGGAATGGGGGACCTTTAGGAGGGCTTGAGGTGCTTGACTTTAGATGAGGCTGATCTGGAATGATCTTTCGGGAGGAGTACATTTTTGAGAAAAC
Organism: Spilogale gracilis; assembly: GCA_004023965.1. Classification (NCBI taxonomy): domain Eukaryota; kingdom Metazoa; phylum Chordata; class Mammalia; order Carnivora; family Mephitidae; genus Spilogale; species Spilogale gracilis. The sequence goes on from PITA01004219.1 coordinate 15,103, forward strand.
GCTTGAAGGCAGGATCAGAAATTGGTCAGGTTTCCTGAGAGATTAGTGCCAGGGCTGCACAGGGCATATTCACTGGACTTTTGACCCACCTCACTGTAACCCCCAGGCTAACAAAAAGACTTAGTCCCTGCGGCGCTTGGGTGGCTCAGTGGGTTAAGCCTCTGTCTTCAGCTCAGGTCATGATCTCAGGGTCCTGGGATCAAGCCCCGCATCAGGCTCCCAGAAAGCCTGCTTCCTCTTCTCTCTCTCTCTGCCTGCCTCTCTGCCTACTTGCGATCCCTCTCTCTGTCAAATAAATAAATAAAATCTAAAAAAAAAAAAAAAAAAAAAGACTTAGTCCCTAAGTGTTCATTTCCCACCTCCAGACTACTTCAATATTTTTCAAATTGTGCGTATAGACCCATGAGCGGGTTATAGTAAGAACTTGTTTTAAAAAATGAAATAGAATAGGAAAAACATACTTCATCAGTACTTTCCTTCAGTTTCATGTAAACGTATGTATGCTGAGTCACGGTGTTCAGTGTGTTTCTTCCCATGGTTCTTTGTCAAATGTTGGTTATTTATTCCCAGCGCCTGCAAATGAGACACACATTGGGTATCTCACACGTTAAGAATAAAGTATTTACTTAAATCTAGCCTTTTTCCTCAGCATTACTTTTGTTGCTTGTCTTCTTTCCCAATCAGACTCTATTCATTTCTGAACATTGCATTTCAGAAATGGTTCACAGGGCAGAGAAACTGGGACTTCATGTATCCGGACCCTGTCCTTTTCTCTTTGTACTATCTCTGACCCCTCTATTTTTCCTTCTTATTTTCTCTCAGAGAAGGAAATCTCTATGGTCTTACTTCCAATATTTGGATTAATTCCAACATAGGGCTTAGAGCTCACAGGGCTCTCCAAAAATCATTCCTAAGGTCTGTCCCAGTAGCCACCACCTGGGTTTATTTTTGCTTTCTAAACTCATGCTTTGAAGCTATGTGTGCAAAAAACCACCGGAGGAACTGATTAAAATGTAGTTTCCTGGATCCATCTAGTAGGGCTAAAGTGGGACTCCTTTTTTTTTTGACTAGCTTCCCCAAGGGGTTCTGAGGACCACACTTTGAAGAACACTATCAAAAAACTATGGAGAAAATTCCACTCTTTCCAGGATTCCCTCATATTCCCATGCTTCCCCCATTCACTCCTGAATCTGATCACTCCACTCTGTTTCCCTTCTGCAGGAATAGACTCGGTGTGTGCCACTTTATGTTTATTTGCAATCCTTTGTGTTTCGTCCAAGTTTCTTACCTGGGTGTCCGGCCTTCCTACTTTAATTATAAACTCCACCCAAGGAACTATATCACTCATTACTATTTCCCTAGAGTGCCCCGCAGAAGACCTTGCTCTTGGCAGACTTCCCATAAGCTCTCTGTGCCCAGGACAGAATCCTTCCTATGTCCCCCTTCCCATCCAGGCCCCTAGCCTCTGGGTGGGGGTTCCTACCCAGGAGTTTTTAGGGCAGGAGCAAGTGACTGAGTTGTTTTCCATATCAAACAGCTATTGATTGGGTGATTTGGGTTCTGTCTAGCTTTGTCCTTTTCATCTCACCTCCAAGGGTTTAGGGAGAAGTGAATCGGTAAAAACTAATGAGTCCAGATGACCCCCCTGGGATTGTAGCTTCATCAAGAGCTGTTATCTTCTTTGGTTCTAGAAACACGTCGAACGCAAAGGCAGAGGGTTGAACAGCTAGGCTAAAGGGAGAAAGAGACAAGCTAGTGCCTTTACAGAAGCAGTCACCCTCAGGAACTGACCGCACAGGATCCTGAGAGCGAGAGCGCGTGCCTTCCTACATTTCGGCTCCTCGGGCTTCCCTGCCTCACCTTAGTCCCAGCCTAGCTGCAGCCTAAAGCAAGGACCCTCGGCCCTAAGTCCAGACTGTCAGGCCTTAAAATGGACCAAGGGAGAGAGGCCTGAGGATTAATGGTTCTTCAGGCTGAGGTCAGCCTGGTCCATTTTCCTGCCCCGAGGGGCTGTCCTGCATGATAAGCAGCTTGGGTAAAATTGACACTGAGCCCCTGACTCTGTGCCAGGAGCGTTCTGGGTGTTGTCTCAGTCTTTATGGGGCTCACCGGGGCTAGGCTCCCAGCTAAGAGGAGGCCCTGGGTCCTCTGGCAGAAGTCCCCTGGACTTGTTTGTTTGTTTTCTTTCTTCTCCCTCCATAACTCCCCTCCTCTTGTGGGAAAGAGGTACCACAATCCCTGAGAGCCACTTGTCAAAGGGATTAAAATTTTCACCTTGGAAATCTCATCTTTATGCTTTTTCCCCATTGTTCCTTCTGCCACAAATCACGTTTCTGCCCATTTTACCCGCAGGGGAGATGACAGACAGCCTGTCCCTGGGCACCAACCTCTCTAGGTGGGTACCCCGGGGACTTTTGGTTCATAAAGTCTTCTTTGTGCTCTTTTTCTTCAGGCATTATAAACCCATCCTCTTTGCCGGACGTTTTCTTTTCTTTTCTGGAAGAAGAGAGGAAAGGAAGAGGAAAAAGAAAAGCCAGAGGAAGAAGTCAGCTGAGGACAGGAATTCATGCCATGCCTCCCTGAGCTGAGGGGGACCGATCTGCCCGAAGGCAAGACTTGGGGAGATGGCCCCTCGGATGCTGAGCTTCTTACAGGCCAGGACCCTTGTCAGAGAATCCAGCAGCTAGGGCCACTTCTGTTTATTTCTGCACAAGTAGGTTATGGTCCAAGTCCCTTCACAGACCCCAGGCCCCTGTCACTGTTGCGTGGGTCTTGCCCTGGCTGCCTGGGTCACAGAGAAGCAGAATTTTCAGGCTCCACATGGGAGGACAGAAAGCTGAGGACCGAGGTCAGGCCCCCCGCCCCTCTTCTTCCCAGTACTCCCAGCAATCTCAGAGATGGCCTCCCAGACCCTGACTTGGGTGGCTGGAATGGATGACTAATGCATGTCATTTTCAAGATGCTCTCTCTGCACAGGAAAGCACATCCAGATCCAGGTTTTAATTGTGTGTGATTTTAGCTGAGATGGCGTTAATTTATTTCCTTTGCTACTTCAGCGGTTCTTCATCACGGTAAAATTATCTGGAATGTATCTTTTTTTTTTCTTAAGGACAAAGAGAAGAAGCTGATCTTGCTCCTTTCCCACTGTTTGAGGTTTAGAACATTCTAGGGGCTGCCAGATACTGTTTAGGGAGGGCTTCAGGTTGGAGACCCCTATCATCTCCCACTACCTAGTCTCCCTGCCTTCCAACGGCCAGATTTTCCCAAAGGAGTCTTTGATGTACAGGACCTTTACCCCCCAGACAGACTCTCAGACAAATTCATCAACAGGGTGGATTTTTCAGGCAGGGATGGACTCAACTTCTAGAATGAGAGATGCTTTCTTCCTTGGACAACTTGAGAAAAGGAAAATAAGCTGACATCTACAAAGGGTTTCTTGGAGGAAAGGGACAGTGTTAATCAAAGAAAGATTGCACAGGGACGCCTGGGTGGCTCAGTTGGTTAAGCGACTGCCTTCGGCTCAGGTCATGATCCCGGAGACCTGGGATCGAGTCCCACATCGGGCTCCCTGCTCCGTGGGGAGCCTGCTTCTCCCTCTCTCACTCCCTCTGCTTGTGTTCCCTCTCTGGCTGTGTTTCTCTCTGTCAAATAAATAAAATCTTTAAAAAGAAAGAAAGAAAGAAAGAAGGAAAGAAAGAAAGAAAGATTGCACAGGAGGCACCTAAAGTCCCCAAATGGTGCTTCAAAGCTCTCGCTTTCTGAACAGCCCTTCAGTTGAGAGAGAGGGTCTCTCATGTGGGCGGGGCCAGCACGAACATGAGAACCCCCTAGAAGAACGTTGCGGGGTGGGTTTTTCTTCACTCAAACTCTCTTTGTGAGGAGCATAAAAAGAATACACACCCCTTCAAAGATTCTGCTGTGTCTTACCCTAGAACTTTGCCCTCTTCGAGAATTTTCCTTTCCTGTGGATCTGCACTAGCTAAGAACATCTTATCAAACCTGACTTACTCTAGTTTTTACTAGAAAAGTAAAAGAATGTTTGTTTTCCAAATGTAGAATTATATATCATTTCACATATGCTTTTCAATCTCTGTTTAAGCTCTAAACTAGAAGTTAAACTTCCCCACCCCTCCCTGCCCAAGAATCGCTGAATCATTGCACAAAAATCGAGTACAGGAAATCAGAAAAGCATTGACTGTGCTAGCCTGGGACTATTCTAGGACACTTCTGTCTCTTGTCACTCTCCCCATCCTGTGAAATTAGTGTCTTCTTTGGTCATTCTGGCACATAGGAGGAAATTCAGGAAGTACCTGTTGCATGACTCTTATAGTATTAAATTATTATCAGGTGCTTGGCATAGGCCTGGGGCCTGACAAGACGGTCAGTGAGTGTTAGCTGTTGTTCCTAAGATCCTTCATCCACATGTCCGAGAGTCTGCCTTTTTAAAGAAGCTCGAGCTGGTGGAGATGCTTACATTCTTTTTTTTTTTTTTTTAAGAGAGATGGCTTTTTTTTAATTAAAAAAATTTTTTTAGAGAGAGAGAGAGCATGATTGGGGGTGCGCAGAAGGAGAGGTAGAGAGAGAATCTTAGGGAGGCTTCACACACAGCACAGAGCCCAATGCAGGACTCGATCCCATGACCCCGAGATCATGACCTGAGCTGAAATCAAGAGTCAGACGCCCAATGGACTGAGCCACCCAGGTGCCCCAAAGAAATGCTTATGTAATTTTTTTTAAAAAGATTTTATTTATTTATATCACAGAGAGAAACACCTAGGGAGGAAACACAAGCAGGGGGAGTGAGAGAGGGAGAAGCGGGCTTCCCGCCGAGCAGGGAGCCCGATGCAGGGCTCCATCCCAGGACTCCGGATTGTGACCTGAGCCGAAGGCAAATGCTTAATGACTTGCCATCCAGGCACCCCAGACATCCTTATGTTCTTAAAGTGCCCCGGAACAGCCCTCAACATCCTCTTCTGCTGCAGAACTTAGGTGTCATCCCCACATGCCTGCTGCTTGTCTGGACACTAACGCCGTAGCCAGAAGCCCAACACAGGGCTGGGCACATAGAAGGGCCTCAGCTCATGTCTGTAGGGGGAGAGAGTGAAGGGTCTGGGGTCCTCCCCTGGCAACCTCTATGGTCAGGGGAGGCTGGGGCTGGAGCCCACAATTCTTTGGTGAACAATTAAGCCTCTCTGATTGTGCTTTTTGTGTATAGGACCCTGACTTACCAGCACATGACAATGGCTTGAAAATCATTCTGGCTAGCCCATCTTTCTAGCATGGTTGGGGGTTTACAAGAGGCTAGTATCACTCTGATGTTCATAATTTGTTTCTGACTTCTCCCTAGATTGCTTTGAATAGCTTTGGAGCTCAGATAGCTCTTCCTTCCAGTTGCCTTTGGTCATTTCCCGGCCATGTCCCCTGCAGTCTCGGTCTTTATAGAGCAATAAATGTACCTTCCTTTCCCAGCCTGCTGTTCCCAAAAGTGTCTATCTGTCCATTCGCCACCTCCCTCCCCCACCCCACCATAGCTGCTGTATCTCAAACACAACAAATACTTAACTGTGTGATGCTGCACTCTCCTTCCTAGGCATGTATCCCAGCAAAATGAAAACTTATGTCCACATAAAATCTTGTACATAAATGTTCACAGTAGTTTTATTTGTAATAGCCCCAAACTGGAAAGAGCCCAAACGTCCTTCAGATGAATGGTTACACACACTGTGGTACATCCATGCCACGGAATATGAGCCAGCCACAAAAAAAAGGGAATGAACTACTGATACGTGTAACAATCTGGAGGGATTGCCGAGACATTATGTGGAGTGAAAAAAGCCAATTTCAAAAGGTCACATACTGCAGATTCCATTTATATGACTTTCTCAAAGTGACAAAATTAGACAGATGGAGAATGGATAGTGATTGGCGGAGTCTGGGGAAGAGGGGTGGTGAAAAAGGGGGAGCTGGGTATGGCGTTACTATAAAGGGATAGCGCGAGGGATCTTTGTTCTGCGTCCTGATTGTAGTGGTGGTCGCACGAATCCACGTGTGATAGAATTGCGTAGAGCCACACGCACAGCCGCGTCTACGAGTGCACACAAAATTTGTGTAATCTGCGTGAGGTCTGTGGCTTGTCCCAATGTCTATCTCCTGGTTTTTGCTTTTGTTTTACAACAAAAGAAACTTCAGCTTTTGTACCACCATTTGTCAGCCTCTGGTCTCCCTTTGATCTCAGGCGCGACACTCAGAATAGGTTTGGAAGGGCTAGATTCTCTTGGCATTCTCCAATATTAGGAACATAGCTAAAATACTTTAGTTCTTCTAAGCTACAATGAATCCGTTTTCCCAGATTCATTATAATCTCATCTGGGAGCTCTATGTGTTCCCAGCCTATGCCTCCTCTTGGGGTATTGTATTCTAAGTGGATTATCTACCCTGAGAAGTAGGACTATAAACTTATTTTGTTTATTTGATTATCCTAAGCCTAATCAGCTTCACCTTCAAGTTTAAGGAGGATCCTGAATTCAATTACCATAGGACTTGGTTGTGTGGCTGCTTTATTTTGGGGCCAAGTCTCTGAACCCATGGTGGGCTCCTGGTGATTTGAGCCCCCACTCCCCGTGGTTGTCATGGGATACCTAGTGCTGCCTGCTCTTGGGGGTGTCCAGGGGAGGGGTCTGAAAGAACCATTCTAAGACTTGATTCATTTAACCTCCCTTACTCCCTCTCCTACTGAACAATCGCAGGAGCTCTGCTCTCTCTCCTTCTACACCTCTGGAAGGGAAAGAGGGCCTTGTCTTGCCCTGGTTACACTTCATCTCCCTGCCTAGGGATAGGCCCACCCCTAACCTTTTGCATCCTGATCTTCTGGGATGATAGACAATCAGTTGGGAGTGAATCTCGCCGCCTTTCCTATCTCCTTAGAAACAGACTAGGCTAGGGGCGCCTGGGTGGCTCAGTTGGTTTGAGCGACTGCCTTCGGCTCAGGTCATGATCCCGGAGACCCGGGATCGAGTCCCACATCAGGCTCCCTGTTCGGCGGGAAGCCTGCTTCTCCCTCTCTCACTCCCCCTACTTGTGTTCCCTCTCTGGCTGTGTTTCTCTCTGTCAAATAAATAAAATCTTAAAAAAAAAAAAAAAAAAAAGAAACAGACTAGGCTAGCTTGGACAGAGCCCCTCATTTGATGGGTGAAGACTCCGAGACCCTACAGGGATTGACGGCAGAGCTGCTCTTAAGGCCCACCGTGGCACTTCATGCAGCCTCTCCTGGAGACAGAGTCCCGTGCATTTATTTCCGGTTGGCAGCCCTGGTTTGTTAACTGAGGGAGTTTGGGTGACAAGGGATGTAGGGCTTCATCTGAGCTGCCCTGGCAGTAATTCAGAGCCAGCCCTGCTCTGGGCCACCACCCTCTTCTCCCCCTGGAACCAGATCTTTAAAAGGGGCTCATGGGGTAGGGAAAGATCAGGAGGAGGAGATGTTGCTGGCTCTTCTGGGGGCCCCTTTGCTTCTTGGTGCTCTGGCTTTTTGGAGAGCCAAGTTTATGCTCTGAAGGATCAGCCCCTTCCAGGGCAGGAAGGCTGAGCGTCAGAGGGTGTGGGCAGGTGGAGTGATGCTGGGGAGCCCTGTGGACAGACTAGACAGCAGCCATCAGTTGGTTAAACAAACATTGCCCCCACCACCACCCCAAATCATGCACACATGCACACACACACATAGCAGGGGATTTAAGCATGCTTCTTCCTGGCTTCCAGTGTGGTGAATGATTGAGGACACAAAATTTAAGACCCGTATGACCTGGTATGAATCTCAACGCTGTCACTTCCTGGCCACGTGACTCAGATGAACCTTGTAGATACTCTCAGACTCCATCTCTTCATCTCTAAATAGGGGTAATGAATAGCACCTCTCTTATAGGAATGTCATAAGTATTAAAAGAGAGCATATGTAAAGTACCTAATCCAGTCCCTGGTACTTAGTGAGGGCTCAGTAAATGTAAGTTACTTTGACAATGCTGATCATGAGGATAGTGAATATGAATGTTTTTAAATCATTCCATATTTGTGTCCTTCATGTTTTAGCTTAGACACTACTTACTTGAGAAGACCTTGCCTGGCCCCACAAAATGGATGAAGGGCCCCTCCTCTGGCTCTTCTAGCACCTCATACTTGTCTACCTTAATATTTTTGTCTTGTTGAGTCGGTCTTGCCAACTAGACTGAGCGTGAGAGCATTATCACACCTTACCCTTCTCTCTATCCCTAGGGTTTAGCACAATGCCTGGCGAATAGCAGGTGCTCAAGAAAGAGGTGTTGAATGAATGAATAAAGAGATGAATGAATGAATGTAAAGATGACACAAAATGTGGGACTCAGCTTGCTCTCCCCATCCCGAGATACCTCTGGGGCTTCGCATGTTCCACTTCTGGCTTCTGGAATGTCTACCCTACGTCTCATTTTTCTTGAATCTTCCATTCCTTCAATGCCCAGCTGGACTCCCTGCCTCCTCTGTGAAGTCTTCCCTGATTATTCCAACCCGCTGTGACCCTTCCTGGTTTGGAACTTACATGGGATTATTTGACTGTGGGTCACCTTTTTATATTTATGTCCTCTGTGCCCAAACTCTACATTCCTAGATGACAAGGATTTCACCTTCTTCTCTCCAGAGCCTCAGTGTAATTTCATAAACCTCAGAGGCTCAATAAATGTGTACGGCTGAGAGTCAGAGGAGCTGCAGACAAGGCTGGTGGGCCAAGAGAGTCACGGGCAGGACTGCGGGAAGCCCGGTGAGCTTCTCCAACGCACTCTGCACGCCACCGGGGGCAGGTGACTCATTTGCTTCAACCGTCCTCAGAAGCCAAAGTGTTTACTCAGAGGGTGGATGGAGAAAGCCCAAGTGGAGCCTTTGCCACAGTCACGTTAAGCCACCGTTACTGCTCTTCCTTCTTCCGGACGCACCCCTGCAATGTGCGCATGCTCACACACGCACGCGCGGGCACACACACACACACACACACACACACACGATACCATCTGTTGAATTCATTCTGTGGGCCTGTGCTTTACATCATCTTACTCTGATCTTTGTGAGAACCCTGTAAGCAATGTATTGGTCCTTCGTTTAAAACACAGGTAATAAAGACTCAGACTCATCAGGTAACTCTCAAAGGTCACAGGCCAGGAAATGGCAGAACCAGAACTCGAGCCCTGGTCTGTCTGACCCTAAATCTGTACATATTACAATATAATTCTGGAAAAAGCATGGGAGTCTAGCCCTTGCTCTGCCACTGGCTTGCTCAGTGATCTTTCCCAGCTTCCTTCCTGTGAGGTGGTCGGGCTGGTGACCTTTGCCATCACTCCTGACTCTCATGCCAGAATTTCCCATCCGACTGTGACCTCCTCAAGGGCAGATCCAAGAACTCAGTCCAGGCTCCCTCCCCAGCATCTCCCATCCTCCCCACCCTGAGGAGGCCGGACTAGATGAGTGTGGGGGTGAGGGGGAGGAGGTGCTGGTTCGGAGTGAGGGGTGTGATGAAGTTACACACCGGTGGAGGGTGGCCTGGCCTGGGCAGGAGAGTCGGGGAGCAGCGCTTCCGCGGTCTGTCTCTATGTGGTTGAAGAACAAGGGCGGTGTCCCTTAGGCTGGAAGCTGTAATGAAGGGATTTCCGCCAAACGGGTCTAGGTGAGCTTGTGGTTCAGGTGGCCGTGGAGACAGGGTGGTCTTCCTCAGAGCCGTGGCTGCAGCTGGTTTTCTGCGCTGAACCAGAGCAAACAGGATTCTGCAACCGAGTTACATGACCTGCCCCACTCTTCACAGCTGTCTCTTCTCCTCCGGCCAGGAAACTCGGCCTTGAGGACTCGGCTCTGTGACATGCTCCCAGATGCTCCGGGAGAAGCAATCCCTCTTCTCTGCGCTCCTGTGTGTGATTAATGAGAGGCCTTGCCTTGACATTTCTCACTGCAGAAGAGGCCATTTGAGGCCCTCGACATCTAACCAAACACTTGATGTGTTTGAGGCCCACGGGTGAAGAGTGGCTGTCAGAAATAGCTAGTTCCCCCTTCCCCGCTCCCCGGAGTCCAGTGGGAGGGTCCAGAGTGGTTACCAACTCCTCCCTGGGGGTCCTTTACCTCTGTCGCTCAGCCCCCTCCTTCATGGCCTCTGCCCCCTTTCCCTCCTTGAATCATTGTTTCATCCCTCACATATGTATCCATTGCCTCCCTGCCATGGGCCCTTCCCAGGAATGACAAGAAGGGAACCCCAAAGCTGTCTAGGGTAGCATTTTATAAAAGACACTGCTCCCCACAAGGAAACAGCACCGAAAACTCAAGTGTCAGGCTGGAGGCCATCCATTTTGGACCCTGAGGGCTGTGAGCTGGCAGGGTGATGGCTGGGCTGTCCCGTCAGGGTGGCATGGAGCCCTGGGGTGATGACATTACACGGCCTTCTTCCTGCCAAACATCCTCCTTGGCCGTGGCCCGCTCGGCACCACGGAGAAGCTGGTGAGGTAGGCACAGAAAGGGGGAGAACAGGTTTCAGCCAGGCTCAGCCAGGAGGCAGCGAGGTGGGGCCAGGGCCTCGGTTCTCTCCAGAGGGGGCTGGGGGACTCCCCACTGAGGTGTTCCAATATGGCGGCGAGCCAGCTCCTCCAGTGTGTCCCTAACTGGGCTCGAGGGAGTCCCCGTAGAAGGTCTGCCACAGAGGGCCTTGGCTCCTCGCCCCCGGGGACAGGCCCTGACACCGCGGACAGGCTGGGAGCGCCCAGGCAGAGGGGAGACATTGTTCCTTTGGCTACTTTATTTTTTTGGTTTGTGGCTGTTTGACAACAGCAGTAAAAACAGCTTATAAATTAGGTGCCGGGCTGTTAACTGCAGACAGGGCTGTGGTGCGGGGAGCGGAAGGAGCCCTCCTCCACATCTCCCTGTGCGCTCCCCCGCGGCCCGCACCCCATTGGCGGCCCGCACCCCCGGGCCACACAGGCAGGGCTGTGGCTCTGAGGCTCTGACCTCCAGGGCTTCCCCTGATCACCGCCCGGCCGGGGAGCCGTTGTCGGTTCCTCAGGAGGCTCTTCAAACAGAGAGATGTTTATATATTTTCGGTGAGGTCCAAATTACAAACAGGAAACTGGAGCCTAGGGAACATAAACCAGGGGGGAAACAAGGTAGGGATCTTTTTTTTTAAAGTTTGATTTAAATCAACCTCCAGAAGATCTCAAATGAGGCCAGGGGGAGGAAGAGCTGCAAGGAGGCCAGGAGGCCCGGCGGTCGGTTGATGTCACGTAGCCCGTGTCTTCTGTGCCTCCTCCTCTGTGCAGTGGCTTCTCCCTCCCAGCTTGTTCAGAAGGCCAGTTATCATCAGGGAGGACCCGCCAGAGGGAGGAGGGACGCTGGCACAGCTCTGTGGCTGGGCAGGACAGGCCTGGCTTTCTGGCCACCTTCACTGGCGCCAAGAGGTGACCGGCCCAGCCCTTGACAACAGAAGCACCTCCTGTCTACCCCTTTGCTGGGGACAACATCTGACCTCTTGCCACTTCACCTTCCTGCTCCAGACGCAAAGGGAGCCTCAGGACCTGGGTCAGAGCATGTGGGGTCTAAGCAGCCCCTGACACCCCAGGGGGTGCTCACTGCAGACCCCATGCAGATGAGCCTCAGGACTTACATACTGACCAGAGCTTAGCCTGAGCATTAGTTCCTGAACCCAGAACACAGCTGTTTGGCCCCAGCACGTCCCAGAGATGCTTCTTTGCTCCTTTCCACCCACCCTCCCTGCTCCCCGCGTGGCTGTGCAAAGCTCCTGCCTCCACATTTGTTTGTTTTCTTGGCCTGGGTCAAGTCATTGCATGTGTGTATCCTGCCCCTGTGAGTGGAGCTTGAAGAGCAGGAAGGAAGGTTGCTCCCCCTTCTAGATTGGGGATCCTGCTCTGGGAGCAGGCCTGGCGACAAGGGTGCCAATAGGCAGGGAGAGGACATCCGGGGGCACCCAGGGAGAGGACACCCAGCTGATGTGAGTGCATGCAAATAAATTGATATGGAGGAACAGGTTACAAGTCTTGTGGGGGCTGCTTTTTTTTTTCAGGCATTTCCGTCTTCTACTTACTTATCATCTCATCTTGTCAGGCAGCTGCCCACACATCCCACCCTGCCTAAGGCCTAGAAGATCTTACAGGTGCAAGTTCCTGGGCTGTATTAGACCAATGTTAGACCTGATGTTAGACCAAGGAGCCACAAAGCAATGCGCTGTCTCTTTTTGAAAAAGAAGACGTTTCTCAACCTCTGGAAACATCCAATGTTAAATCTAATAAGCTGTGCGATCTTAGGTAAGTCACTTAGCCTCTCTGAGTTCAGAACTTTTTATCTTGGGAGTTAGGAAAGTGATCCGTGTGAAACTGCTATGAGGATCAAGGGAGATAATAGACAAGAAAGCTCTGAAAAGTCCAAGCATTCTAGAATGTCACAACTTCCTCAGCGGGTGTAAACTGGTGAATACCAGGAGAAGTGGAATACTCCATAGGCCTCCCGAGTCTGTGCGCTTACCGCCTGTGCTTGCTGGCCGGGTCCTGTCGCTTCCCTCTGCATGGTCTGTGTGTTTCAGTCAACACACACACACACACACACATGCACACGCAACTCTATCCCAGGCACCTGGAGGACCCAGAATCCTTATTGCCCACAATGTGAGGCCTTGGACCAGGAGTAAAGGCTCTTGGGGTGACAGCCACACTCCTCACCACCCACAGCCCACACTCCAGGATCCAGGAGATGGTGGGTGACTTGATAGTAACCTGGATCCATCTGGGGGTTCTCTGGGGCCAACAGTTCCCTTGGGGGTCCAGGGTGATATCTTTGGCTAGCCTGTGCCTCATGTAGCTATTTCCAGGTGTGGGGGGGGGTGGGCTCCTCAGCGGGTAGCTGTCCCCTGAAAGACGAGGGTCTGTAAGCCTTAGGAAATGTGTTTTGGGGCCATTAGTGACAGCTCCTATCTGTTTGGGTGGGTTTACAACTAAAGAGCATTTCTAGTTTAGCAGAATGGGAATCAAAGGACCTTCTTTATTATTGAACTTTAGTTTCTGTTCCGGAGAAAGTCTTCCCAAGTGATATGTCCACACCAGACATTGAGGCCAACCCATGTCCCCTCTCCCAACCCCAGGTATTGGGCCATCCAGCACATAGGCCTGGCAACTCTGGGAACTCCCCAGAGCAGGGACCCAGCCCCAACCCCCCTCCTTGGTACATTAGCATACAACTCTGTATGGGGGGGTAGGGTGCTTTTGGGTGGCTTCAACAAATGCAGAATACCTAAGATTTCCGTGCAGCTGGGCCCAAGATGAACCCCACTTAGGAAAGTTCCAGTTTCCACCATAGAGAAGGCAGGTGGGAGGGTCGAGTGGGGAGAGGACCTAGGGAACAAGAGGCCGACTAAAGCAGAGAAGGGAAGAGGAAGAAGAGAGAAAAGCAGGGTGGGCGGGCAGAGAGGCAGGGCAGGCAGGAAAGAAGGGAAGAGCTACAAAGGAAGTTGAGGAAAGGAGAGAGGAGTGAGGGTATAAAAAGGGAGGGAGCCAAGGGTGGGGAGGGGACCGAGCCTTCCCCGGTGGTCAGCAGAGACTCCTCCCATGCCACCCCTCCCCCAGCCAACTGGAGGGATCCCCCTTCTGGAGCTCAGCACCCCATTCCAGGGAGAATGCGGCAGGGACCCACTCAGTCGTGGTCACAAGCCCCTGTCCCTTTGTAAGATATGTGTGGGCGGAGCTTTGCCAGCTTTTGGCCCACCTGACAGGAAAACTCTCCCCTGCCCCTCACAGCCCCACCAGTCTGAGTGTGTAAACCAAGTTCAGAATCATCAGGTCCTTTTCCATTAGATGAAGGTCCTTTGCATTTGGGGCTTTCCTCTGTCTGCTCCATGGGGCGAGGTGACCTTTGAAAGGAGCCCCCTGTTCCTGCCCCCGTGGGGCCCAGCCATGCTGGGGGCAAGCTTTTTGCAGGTGATCCCCATACCTTGGGCTCTGTTGTTCCCCTGCCATTCTGTCCTGGGGCTTTGGCTTAGAAAAAGACTCATTCGCAGTGGTGTTTACGGGCACAGTTGGATTTGTCTGTGTTGCCATGGCAACAGTGAGGGCTGCCCCCCTTTCTCTCCACCCCATACTCTGCTCCTTTCACAGGCTAAAAACCTCTCTCTGTCTCGGTCTCTGCATTTTTCTCAATTTCCCTTCCCCCGACCATTATTCCTAATTTCCATGGGACTTAAATCTCCCTCTGGAAGGAGTAAATGTATGCATGTTTCCCCTCAGTCCTTCTAAGACTGTAGGTTCCTTAGAACTGGTCCCAACCATTGATGGGGGTAGTGGCCCCATGTTGTAACTGGGAGCAGAGGAGCGAAGGCCCTGGGCCAAGTCTGTGGGGATGACAGAGCCTTAGGTCTCTGAGTACTTCTGCAATATACTCCCCATCTCTGTCCCCAGGGTATCTGAAAGGAGCCCTCTGTCTCCTCTGTGCCCCCAAGACCTGTTGCCCTCTGATTTCCAACTCCTGGTCAAGATTCACCAGCCCTGATGCATTTCCTGTTTAACTCCACCTGACCTCAAGTGCCAGGATCCCCCCAGGGTTTAAGTGGCATCTGGGGTATTGATCTGCACTGGCTTCTGTCCTCTGGGCCCGCAGCTATGTTCTGGGCTGGCTGGGTCCAGCCTCCTTGGCAGCCTGGGGCAGTATCTTTGTGTGTCCAGCACAACTTGCCACCATCCCCCTGACCCCCACACCAGAACTCTTTCCTATGGCAAACCTACTCTGGGCAGACTGGTCCAGCCAACCAGCCCGCCCCTCCTTCACGCTGCTCCATCAGCCCAAGGTGGGGGGCACCTGGCTGGGCTACCTGGTACCTTCTCTGAGATCTGATCTGAGGACCTGGACTCCTCCTCCGGACTGTGAACTGTGGGGCACTTTAGCGATGGGCTTCCAAGGGCATCTTTCTCCCACACGCAACAGGACCAGAAAACAGCAGGAAGCAGGGTCATGACTGATAGATTCATCCATCATCCTGGGAATTTCTTGAGAGCAAGGAATGTGTCACCGCTACCAGATTGGAGCTCCCCAGGGGCGGGAGCTAGGTTCCCCCATCAAACTGGGAGCTCTTCAGAGCAGGATTGTTTTTGAAGCAAATGAAGTACTCAAGTCTTAGCTGTTTAATTGGTAAAATATCAGGCATCTTGGGCTCGTCACCCCGGTTTAATTCCTTATTTGGATAACTTTATAAAAATTGCATCTGAGTGTAAACTCCACCTGGGTAGCACCTGTTGTTCACCAAACAAGGTGCTGGGTGTAAAGAGAGGGAAAGGTGGGGTGACCTCTGCCCACGGGGATTTGGCAGAACTTGCGTGGGTTCTGACGCACACCTAGGGCGTCCGGCAGGGGGCGCTGGGGGAACCGGCCCTACTGTGTGAGGGCCTTTGTCGTGAGCGCTGGTGGAGAAGGATTGGGGTAGCAGCTGCGGCAGAGACGTGAGGTGGGAACCAGCCTTTGGACTCAGAAGCTGTGGGGGGCGGGGTGCAAGGTGTGGGAGGCTGGGGGAGGCCGGACTCATTGTGCTGCTCAGGGGTGTCACCCCTGTCCTTCCCCTCCTGGACCCTCCCGGGCTGCAGGCCTTCAGGGGAACCTCTTCAGCTGCTGGCCTGTACGGGCCTTCAGGACAGGGCTTGCTGGGCCCCATGCCATGCTGCCAGGGGTCACCTTCCTTAGCCCTTGCCCTCAGGTTACCATGGGTCAGAACTCATCTCAAGTCCTAGCAACCAACTGTCTCTATCGGAAACATAAATAAAATATGAAATTATCGAAAGATAACTGGGGTGATGTGCTGTATTGGCTCAAGGTACAAATCGGGTCACGGATGTTTTTGATGGCTATGCTAATGCTTTAAGCATCCATCGGCCAGATTTAGCAAGAAGCCCAGGATCTCTTTCTTGATGTTCCTGTTTTCCTCCCCAACTCTTGCCCCTTGTACTTATTAGGAAAGTCCTTGGGCTTGGGCAGTGGAAAGGGACCTGTGAGCAGATCCCTGGAGGGCCTGAGCAGCCCAGGCTTCTGCCCGTGCTAATGAAACATGGGTCCACATGGGGTTCCCACGGCCCCCTGGGCTTTCTGTTTGTGATCAGATTCCTGCACAGCCCCACACTGGAGTGCCCAGCCTAGGGCCCCTGAAACATACTGCAAATGAGTGTCTACTCACGGGCTCAGCCACCATCCCCAAAGATGGCCGGCTGCGTAGCTGGGCCAGGGAGAGTTTCCAGCCATAGAACTAGCCACTCTGCCACCAAGTTATTCTCGTCGGAAGGCCACATGGTGTAGATCAGTGTGTCCCAAACTGCACTGTGTATCACAGTCTCCCGCAGAGCTTGTTGGAGTGCAGATTTGGGGCCACACCTTCAGAGATTTTGACCGAGCAGACTTGGGATCGAGGGCAAGGGGAGGCTAACAATGTGCATTTCTTTCTTTTTTTTTTTTTAAAGATTTTTATTTTTTTTGACAGACAGATAGAGAGCACAAGTAGGCAGAGCGCAGGCAGAGGGAGAGGGAGAAACAGACTCTTGCTGAGCAGGGCTTGAGGACCTAAGCTGAAGGCAGACGCTTAACGGGCTGAGCCACCCAGGTGCCCAAGAATGCCTTTCTCACAAGCCTCCCCACGGTGCTGGTGCTGCAGTCCAGGGCCCACTGCAGAGCCTTCTCTAAACTCTCCTTGGTGTCCATTCCTACCAGTGACGTTCAAGGTCACCATCTCAGTCCGTCAGGACTTACTGAATCTGACTAAGTAAGGTATCAACGTCCTGGCCCTTCTCTCAGGAGGCTCCTTCGGCCCTATGCAAATGCGCCTATTCCTTCTCTGGCTACTCTGGAGCCAACTTTATCAATAGTTCTCGAAGTGGGCTTCCTGGACCGGCAGCAGAATCATCACCTGCGAATGTGGAGAAACTGAAATTCTCGCCCCCTCCCCCCATACTGTGTTCTTTTATGTGATCACCGGTCAGAGGCAGCCACACAGAGATGCTCAGGAAAACAAAGTCTATTATACTCAGAGTTTCCAGAAACAGAAGCATAGCGTGCTGGGCCATGGGGGGCCATGCCAGTGTTGTCAGGAGACGGAGGAGGAGCAAAGTAGGGAGCCTGGCCACAGCCTTTATTGGGGTTTCTGAGGGAAAGGCAAAGCAGAGCAGAGCAAACAGGTTATGATTGGCTAGTTTGAATCATTTTGGTGGGCTCTCAGTGGTAGGGGTGGTCCCTGATTGCCAGGTGCCTGGCCCAGGGATGGCGAAGACAGAGGAATGTGGCCTCCTAGAGTGAATGGGGCTGGGCGGAGGACCTGGGGCTCAGGGGGTGCATTTGCATCTCAAAGACATGCTCCTCTGAACTCTCGGCCATTTCTAAGAATTGGTTAGTCCTAGAAGGGACAGTCTTTCTTCCCAACTAGAAAGGTTTTTTGTTTGTTCATTTTTGAAGATTTTGTTTATTTATTTGAGGGAGTGCATGCACAGGTGAGCAGGGGCAGGAGCAGAGGGAGAGGGACAAGCAGACTCTACACTGAGTGCATAGATGGGACATGGGGCTCGATCCCTCGCCCCTGAGATCATGACTTGAACCGAAATCGAGAGTTGGATGTTTAACCAACTGAGCCAGCCGGGTGTCCCCAGAAAGATTTAAAAGACGTCAACCTATCATATACAGAAAATAAAAAATAGAGACAAAACACCCACGGATTCAGAAAGTCCAGGGAGGGGCTCAGCGCTCTATTTTTAACTCCTCTCCAGGTGGTTCTGGTGGACCAGAAGCGCGAGAGAACCATCAGAGAATAGTTCCCTTAGGTGTTTCCACAAGGGAGGCCCTTCCCTCAGCGTTAGCTAAGCAGGCCCTCCCCTGACTCTGCTCCTGTGTCAGCCCCGTCAGGCCTGCTGTCACCCACAGAGCTGGGGCATGGGGGCAGAAGTGCCCCGGTGCCTGGCTGCTTCCCGGCGTCCTGCCACTCTCCGCTGTGTGTCTCTGGGCTTGTCACCCCCTTCTTTGTGTCTTCTCAGCAGAATGTGGAGACGGAAACTGATGTTCCAGGCCTCCCTGTGCTTGCTTCTCCTTATCACTCCGTGTCCTCAGCTGCAACCTAGAGATAACGCCCATCCCAGGGATCACAGAGACAGGGAAATGGGGTGACATGCGGAGAGCACCCAACATGTGGTCGGGGCCTGATAAAGGTTGCTGATTCTTAAATTACTCTCTGGTCCTCCCAGTTTTGTCAAAACCTCTTCTTTCTCCTTATTTCAGCCATAGTCTGTGCTTTAGTCACGCCTCAGGGGACCTCACTTCTCTTTATAGTCTCGCTTTTTTTTTTTTAAAGGTTTTATTTATTTTGACAGAGAGAAACACAGCCAGAGAGGGAACACAAGCAGGGGCAGTGAGGGAGGGAGAAGCAGGCTTCCTGCTGAGCGGGGAGCCCGATGTGGGACTCGATCCTGGGTCTCCGGGATCATGACCTGAGACGAAGGCAGTCGCTTAACCAACTGAGCCATCCAAGCACCCCGAATCTCTTTATACCCTATCAGTTGTGAGGGGAGGAGAGAGGAGCTCCCTGTGTACAGGCTGAAGAATGGGGTGATGGGGAGAAGAATGGGGGACAGGCAGTATCACCAGACGGAAGGCCTTAGGTGCATGACAATGGAGCGGGCTCCCGTCCTCTGCTCTGTGGCTTCCTGCTAAGCCCAAATTCCCTTTCCTCTTTGGGGCCTCAACGAGCACCTCTGAGCAGCAGCTCAGAGTGTCTGAGCCCCGAGCCTGGAGAATACCCCTGAGTTTCTTCCTGGCCTGTGGCCACCCCACTCTGTCTCCTCCCCCCCCCCACCCCCGCCCTTCTCTGCCAGGGTGCCTCTGCCAACGGCTGGTTATTTATATCCCTGGCAGCTGCTGACAGACAGCTGGGAGCCGGGAGGCGGCTGACAGGGACGAGCGAGGCAGAGATGACAGGGTGGTAGGCGGTGCTGTCACTCTTTGCAGGACGGCTGGGCAGAGCCTCCTCTCCTTCACCCAGGAGGTGAGCCTTTGGCAGTGGGGCAGGGCATCTGGGGAGGGGCACTCCAAAGGCAGCAAGAGCTGTGAGCCTTGAGAGGCGGAGGCAACTGGGGTTGGAGGATTGAAGAACTTTGTCCCTGTTGACCTTTTTCAGAGAGGAGGGATCCGCTCTGGCTTCACTATCCGGGCACGTGCCCTGGCACCTTGGGCAAGTCACTTCCTGGCGCTGGGTAAAGTGAGATGGTTGGAGAAGATGTTAAATTATCTTGAGCCACGTTGGCGTGGAGCTTGCAGATGTGTACCCGGAGCCTGAATCTTGGCTCCGCTGCTCGCTTGCCATGTGACCTTGGACAGTTTCCTTAGCCACTTTGTGCCTCTGGTTCCCTCTCTGGGAAATGGGGGTTTTTAATCACATCTACATCAAAGGCTTTCTGTAGGGATGAAATGAGTTAATACCTGTGATAGCATGAGAGCAATATTGGAACTCAGTCTTCTAGTCTAAACAGAATCTCAAGTCTATGTTTCTTTGGATCTGTCCCCTTGCTCTAAGGAGGGGAAAATATTGAGAGAAAAGGGTGGGACCCTTTATATACACAGTGTAAGGGGGAGGGGTGCTGTGGGTTCTTCTGCTTTGTGCCACCAAGGGGTAACCTGCACGCTGGCAAATGTTTGGGCTAAGGCTACACTGGCTCTGATCCTGACCCGGGCTGCTGTTATTCCACCTGTGACCTCTGGGGACTGTTGTTTGCTCAAAATAGCAAAAGGTCGAAAGGTGATTGTTCTCTTTTTCAGCTCTGTCTGTCATCCTTCCTGGATGTCTTCGCCTCTCCCCAGCTCCTGTCTTCCTTCCAATCCCTTGCCACCCTTCTATTTTAGAAACTAATACCTGGTCTTGGAGAGAGCGGAATCCCAAGTGTGTAATTAAGTCCCTGGGCACAGCTGTGCCTAGAGCACCAGCCTGACTGTTGGGGTGGGGCGGGGGCTCAACTGGAAGGGGGGCGGTGACCTTGGAGCACGGAGCCCATCAGTCCATGTACCAGCCTGAGCCTGGCTGCGGGCGGACAGTCACGCGGGGCGTAGAGCAACACCTCTTCAGCCACAGTGTCTTGGAGCATTTGAGGCTGGTGGGGACAATGGCCCTTTCTCTCTCACTAATGTTGGCCCTCCCTGTTAGAAAGGGAGTCTCTACAGAACAGAGGAGGGGGAGAGAGGGAAGCAAAGGAAGCTGATGGGTTACCACGGCAACCAGCTGAACACAAACTCTTCAGCTTCAGCTAGTACTTGACTTGCAGAACTACTTCCATAACCACAACTTAAAAGAAAACACACACACACACACACACACACACACACACACACACACACACACACACAAAACCCCTATGAAAGGAAAGCAATGGTTGACGCATCCTTCTCTAATCAGAGCAACTAGTTTCTAATGCAGGGGTCCAGGTGAGACATGAGGACAAGATGAATTTGTTCCCTCTTAGAGCAGCCCAGTGCCATGCACTCTCTTCTTGGAAACCTCAGGCATTGGCTCCAACACACTAAGGTCGCTCAGGAGTCACGTTTCAAGGATTACTTCCCCTGAATCCCTTAATCCTTTGCTGAGTCATGCTGGTTGTAGACCTAAGTTAAGATTTTTGGTTTCAGAGAGTCTCTTGCCTTTGGTCAATGCCACAGCAACGGGGAAGAAGGGACAGTTAAAAATGGTTAGTCGTTCTTTAAGCATTTCCTGATCACCCACTATGTGCCAAATGCCAGGAATTAGAAGTGATAATAAACATAATAAAAATCTGGTCCTTATCATCAAGGAGCTCATAACCCAGGCAGTGGAGCTATAGAACACAAATTACCTGTTACTACTGATAAGGGACCCACATTTGCAAATGAGTTTTATATATGCACAAGTGTGCTTTCAAGGTGACCCCCATGGTGTGCGCTTTCTTCAGGGGAAAAAGTGGGAATGGGGAGGGAAAGGATGAGAGCTGGGTTTAAGACCATGGTCCCTAACACTCCTAGGCCTTCCCTTGCCTCCATCTCTGCGCACACTGCCTCTCAGCCACCGGCCCCGCAGCCCGGCTACCAAGCTCCTTCCCTCTCAGGTGCAAGCCTCCTTCTCAACTACATAAAATCTACCTCCTCACCCAAGGAGTCAAGCTTCTGTCCTACTGGTAGAACCATAGTGGCTGGAAGGGCCACACTGGAAGATCTTTCTTTTCTTTTCTTTCTTTCTCTCTCTTTCTCTCTCTCTCTCTCTCTCTCTCTCTCTCTCTCTCTTTCTTTCTTTCTTAGATTTTATTTATTTAATTGACAGAGAGAGAGATCACAAATAGGCAGAGAGGCAGGCAGAGAACGAGGTGGGAAGCAGGCTCCCTGCCGAGCAGAGAGCCCGATGTGGGACTCAATCCCAGGACCCTGAGATCATGACTCAAGCCAAAGGCAGAGGCTTAACCCTCTGAGCCACCGAGGAGCCCAGAAGATGTTTTTCAAATGAGCCTACTGCCTGCACGTTTCACCTGAAACACGCTAGTGCACGGAGCCTCATGTCGTCACCAGCTAGCCCCGCAGATCCCATTTCACAGGTCCATGGCTGGGCCTCAGAGAGGGAGATCCTGAGACTGTGGTATCAACACTTTCAGCCCCGGGGGGCTGAGTGGAGTCAGGCCTAGGCGGCCACTCCCTTTCTGCAGAGCTGTGTTCATATGTCCCTTCCCTGCCTGCCATCTCCAAAGTGCATCGGCCCCACCACTTTCTATTGCCTTAATCCTGGGTTTTCTTCTTCATGCTCCTTGCCACCCGATCTGATCTATCCGTCTGTTTGTGTGCCATCTATGTCCTCATTTGATCAGAAGCTCATGTCTAATTTGTTCACTGCTATATTTGCTGTACCTAGAACATTGCCTGGCAGACAGCAGGCACTCAATTTGTCAAGTGAGTGAATGAATGAAAAAAATGGAAGCTCAAACAGATCTCCCTGCTTCCTGCTCTGTCCACTTTGGGGAAGACACTGAGGCCCATCTGGGGAAAGAGCCTGGGACCATCCCCAGGGCAGTGAGCTGGCCCCCTCCTAGAGACCCAGGAAGCACAGACACCAAGGCTAAGGATGGGGACAGGAGTTTCCCAACAGCCCCTGCTCAGAGATAAGATAACAAATGCAAAGGTTTGGCGCTGCTTCCCCCACCCTCCCCCTGCACCCCGCTTCACTTTGGTGCAGGTCCTGTGGCTGCAGAGGGGCTTGTTCTCCTGCAGTCTCCGCTCCCATTCCTGGAGCCGACTCCCACCCGCCCCACACTCACATTCCCAGAGCTCTTCTGATTTGCATCTCCAAAGAAATAAAATAAATTCCACTAAATGCTGTTTATTTTCCCTTCTGTTTGCCCCGAGGCATGCCTATTGTGGCTCATGGGATCTGGAGTGGGTAATCAAGGTGATTTCCGTGCTTGGGGAGCAGGGGACCTCAAGGCCTTCATGGCGGGGGGTGGGGTGGGGGGGAAGGGAACTGCAAACTTCAGTTTGAAGTGGGGGGGGGGGCAGGCCGAGGAAAGATAAACCCGCAACAAAACCTGCCTGACACAATTATAGCCATATTTGCATAACAGAGACTGAGAGCTCTCTTAGAAGGAGTGGTAATTAGATTCTCCCGTGATTAGGGACACTTTTCAAAAGTGGGGAGAGGAGATGGAAATGCAACCTTGAAGGGGAAAAAGAATGAACAGAGGAGGATGGCTAGCAGGTGGTGGCTTGGGAGGGACTCCAGACTAGGAAACTAACTGGACTCCACTTCCCCCGCCCTCCCCTCACCCGCAGGTAAAGATTTCCTACCCAGATCTTCTGACTTCCCCGGGCTCCAGGGTCGGGGAGGCGCTCAAGACTCAAAAACCTGTTCTCTGGGAAAAGTTTCCCAAAGGGGAAGGATAGAAGCATGGGGTCTGGGGGAAAACGCACCTGGCTGGTCAGGAACAGCTAGGAGTCTTAGGGCGGGGGCTGGGGGAGCAAGGGTTGGGGGAGAGATCAGAGCTTAGGGAGGCCTTGGGCATCATCTGTAGGTCTTAGATTTTACTCTGAGGGAGAGGGCATTGGAGGGCTGGAGAAGAGCAGTGATGTGGCACAATTTTGCATAAGGACAATTCCCCTGCTGTTCAGCAGACTGAAGCAGGAAGCCCAGCTCAGAGAGCAGACACAGGACTCAAAGGGTCTAGGTGGTAACAACAGACACGGTAGGACGGTAGGACGCATCTTAGAGCCAGCAGCGTTGGTTGCTGGATCAGGTATAGAATATGAGACGAAGGATTGAGGGATGGTGGCCAAGATTTGACCCTGAGCCATTGGAGCTCCCCTCGACTCAGATGGAAAAAAATGCATTAAGAGAAAAATGCATTTCTCTCTCTCATTAAGAGAAAAGTTCTGTTTTGGAGATGTTAAGTTTGCGATGCCTGTTAGGTCTTCAGGTGGAGATGGTGAGAAGAAAGCTGGAAATTGGAGACTGGAGTTCAGAAGAGCTCTGGGCGGGAGCTACAAATGAGTAGATAGATGGCACTTGGCATCATGAGAACCATGTCAGGAGATGACTTGGGCTGCTTGCCTGTGGTGAGGGAAGGGCTGAGAATGAGCCCCGAGACAGAGCGGTAGGAGGGTCTTGCTGGCAGACTGGTGGAATAGGAGAGGTAAACTGGGTAAACTGCTGGGTTTCAAGCATCCTATCCCCTCCACCCCCACTCCTCAAAAGCTCCTAAGGCCTCAGGTCCAGGAGATGTAGGCAGAGTCACTGCGGGGAAACAGAGACAGGCCAGAGCTAATTGTGACCCAGGTGAGTTCCTTCCCCTCCCCAGGCCTCAGTTTGCTCCCCTGTAAAAGCAGGGATCAATGGTTGGGCCCGAAGGGCCCTCCCAGCCACCTCCAGAAAGTCAAGGGCCTCAGGAGATGGACCCGACCTCAAGGAACAGGTGGGTTGATGCCCATTTGTCTGTCCCTTGTCATCTACAATAGAGTTGACCCTTGTTATCTGTGGATTCTGTATTTGCAAATTCATCTGCTCATTAAAATTTGCTTATAATGCTAAAATCGACACTCAAGGCATGGGGTGGTCATTCATAGAAACCTGCAGAACAGAGAAAAGTTTCACTTGCCCCAGACGCCTGTTCCCAGAAGAGGTCAAAGGAGGAGTCCTCCACCTTCTTGTCTCGGCTCTCAGACTGTAAATAAGTGTCCGTTTCATGGTCTATTTAGTGCCACATTTCCCACACCTTTGTGCTTTTTGGTGGTGATTTCACTGTTTAAAATGGCCCCCAAGCATAGTGCTGAAGTACTGTCTGATGGTTCTAACCTCAAGTAGGCTGTGATATGTCTTATGGAGAAAATATGTGTTTAGATAAGTCTCGTTCAGGCGTGAGTAATAGGGCTGCTGGCTGTGAGTTCAATGCTAATGAATCACCAATATGTAATAAATTAGACATCTTTATGCAGAAACACACAGAAAACAAGGTTCTGGATTGATCGATTGATGAAAACATGGTGACAGGGGCTCACAGGAACCTCGCGCTGTATTTCCCTTAGGAGCCCTGGTTCAGTGTTTGCTAATTCAGGGTTTGCAGAGATTTATAGACCATAACTACTGTGAATAAGGAGAATCAACTATATTTGGTGGTTCGTTAAACCCTAATATGCACACACATGGCATAGTTTCAGAACTGCTAACCCATACTCCTGCGAGAAGCAAATTTATTAACTAGACTACAGAACCTGAGGACAGTTGTTTTTTTGCCTTTAGTCTTAGAGCGTCTGGTCAAAACTGTTTTCCAAAGTTTCTTGGTTCTTTTCTTTCCCATCCCCTTCAGTGTGGGTAATTTGATTTGTGCATAAGGTTAGTTTGGTTCCTCTCTTAGTTTCTATTCCATGGTGGGTTCCCCCCCAACATTCTGGTTATTTTTAAAAATTTGCACACAGTGAAATTCACTCTTGGTGGTATGCAAGGTCAAAGGTCTACAAATGCAAAGCCACATATCCACCACCACAGACATGACATAGAACAATTCAATTACTTCAAAAATTCCCTTGTGCCTCTCCTTTGCAGTTGGCCCCTCTCCCCATTTCTAGTCTTGTTGTCCCTATAGCTGTGCCTTTTCCAGGAGGTCTTACAAGTGGAAGCGGGCAATGATAGCCATCTAGATCTGACTTCCTTCACTTTGCAAGATGCATTTAAGACTCATCCACGTTGTATGTCAATCCATAGTTTGTTGGTGTCTACTGCTGAGGAGTTTTCCACTCTACGGAGGGACCACACTGAGTTTATCCATTTGCTGGTTAAAGAACATGTGGGTTGCTCCAGATCTTGGTGGCTTTGAATAAAACTGCTATAAAGACTCAGGAACAGGTTTTTGTGTGAACATGAGTTTGTTTCTCTTAAGCAAAGAAAAGTGGGACTAAAGGGACATATAGTAGATGCATGTTTACTTTGTATAGAGCCACCACACTGTTTCCCAAAGTGGCCGTTCCATCAGTCATCTTGCTGGCAGGGCGGGAGAACTTCTATTATTCTACGAGGCTTCCCAGCACTTGGTTTTGCCAAAGTTTATAAAAAATTTTAGCCATTCTTCTAGTTTCCTAGTGGTATCTCATTGTGACTTTAAGGTAACACTTCCCTCATGACTAGTGGTGTTGAACCTTTTTCTACATGCTCTTTGCCATCTCTGTATCTTCTCTGGGAACTGCCTGTTCTAATTTTTTGTACATTTTCTTACTGTGAGTTTGCTTTCTAATATAGTCTTATATTTTGAGGGTTTATCATGTAGTGTGGATACAAGTCCTTTGTCAAAAATGAGATGAGCAAATATTTCTCCCCATCTGTGGCTTATATTTCTAGTCTCTTAATGGTGTCATTTGTAGAACAAAAGTTTTGAATTTTGAGAATATCTGATTTATCATTTTTTCTTTAAGAAATCATGCTTTTGGCATTATATTGAAAAACTCCTTACTTAATCAAGGTCACGAGGATTTTCTCCCATGCTTTCTTCTAGAAGTTTTATGGTTTTATGTTTTATGTACTACCCATATGTAAACTGACCCATATGTTCCATTCTAAACTAATTTTGAGTTAATTTTGTATGACGTGTGAAGTGTAGGTTGCGATTCATTTTTTTGGATATGTCTGTTCCATTGTTCTAGCTCCATTGTTAAAAAGGCTAACCTTTGGGCAGTCTTTTTAGTCAATTGAGGAAAAAACTGAGTTTCCCAATGGGTTGAAACCATCCAATTCTGATATCAATTCCGGTTTTTTTTTTTCAGTACCACTAAGTCATTAACTTAATAATGACACCATCTGCCTGGAAATAGCATCAGATCCCACAGATTAGGGCTCAGTCCCACAAGACAGCCCTGCCCTCTCCCTACAGGTGCCAAGCACAAGTCCAGACTATTACCTGTGCACCTGACTGGCTATAAATCAGAGGTTCCATTCATTTGCTGGGCCAGTTCATACAACTGGTTATATGTAATTGAACATCACCCGAGAAATTATAGAAGGACTTTGGTCTTTGCACAAGTCATTATGGTGGGGAAGTTTGGTGAGCCAAGCTCAGGTAGCCCTTCTGGGGAAGGGTGAGAGCCTCGTTGACATCCCAGCAACCTCAGCAGAGGCATATAGTTCTCTCCCACGTTCTGGCTCCCCAGCCTGGTATGGACGGGTGAGGTAGTCGAGGCTGCAGGCTGGGCTGGGAGCCAGGGTGACTCACTGGCCCAGGGTGAGCGTCTGGGGGAAAGCTTGTTTTGTCTGCCCTTGCAGGAGCCCCGTTGCAGTAACAACACGAGCATCCCTGGGCTTTGACTGCTCCCTCCCTGGGCTCCTAATGGAGATTGACAGAATCTAGCAGCCCAGGTAATTCTATTGTCAGTTTCAGCGGCCTCCTGTACCTCATTAGACAAAAGCGGAGAGAAATGAGCAAAGAAGTAGTGTCAGCCCCAGAGCAGAGGGTGTCTGTTAGAGCAAGTGGCTTTCAAGAGATGACAAAGTAGTGAGGAAGATAACGGGGCCTTCCAACCAGCCCCTCTAGGCTCTGGGTGGGAAACTGGGACATTTGGGTCGACGATCCGCAAACCTGTTCAGTTTCAGCCACAGGCCCTGCTCATTGAGGGACTGAGGAGAGAAGGCTACGAAAGTCTGCCTTCTGGATTGCCCAGCCCTTGGGTCAGTGGCTGCTCCGGGTAGTGGGACCCATTAGGGAGGTGTCCCTGGGTGACTTGGGTATGAGCAGCAAGTGGACATAGTTGGGGGTCAAAGCCTTATTTGATATATTGAGACCTTTAGGGTTTCACTCAGGGGGCTAAATGGCAACAGGCCGTGGGAGAGAGAATCCTAGGTCTATAGGAATACAGGAATCCCGTGATTGTCCCCAGCCCTGGCCAGAGGCACAACCAGACTGACTCAAATGCACACATACCATGCCAGCACTCACACATAGACCCTCACGAACAGATGCATACAACACTTAACCGTGTACTCAGAAATACTTTGAGGCCCACGGAACATTAGACCAGACGTCCACACCAATGGCAAGCACAGACCGCATGCACAGATTCCTGCTGAAAGCATTCCTCTGTTAAGTTTTTGTCTGTGGCTTATGGCATCAGCCTCTCTGCCATCTATTTACGTCTTGGATGTGTACAGCTCACACACACATTCACACCCACCCACCATTCTCACAACACACAGCACGCACTCAAACGCCAATGCCACAAACAGATTCACATGCACACAAACATACGTGCCTCTTCCATTTTCCCCGTGCAGGAGGGCTCCTGCCCGGACCTGGTCACGCTGATGCCCGAGTCACGCCCCAGGCCTGCACACCTAGGGACCCTCACTCTCTCGCCCGTAGGCTTTCACCAGACTGGGCCAGGGCACACACAGACCGGCACAGCAGGGAGCATTTTACACACACACACACACACACACACACACACACACACACACACACCCAGGCCATTGACATGCAGCACCTGTCCCGTCTATAGTTCTCTGCACTTGGCTCCAGCTGGCTTGAATGCCAGAATCTGCTGGCCCAGAGCCCAGAGCAGCAGCCCGGCGGCAATCGTCCCAAGGGAATGAGCCTCCCTGAGCCCGGGATGGGTGCATGCCAACTCTGGAAGGGCCATCAAGAGAAGAGTCCCTCCCCCCCCCCCCCCCGGTAGGGGACCCCACTCCTCACCAGTGCTATGAGTCAGCACATGCCAGACACTTCATCCCTCCTTTCTCCTCCACAAAATCAGGGACATTTCAGGTCTTCCAAGCCTTTCCTACAAGCAGGAGCGAGGCCTGGAAAAGATATCAGCTTAGAGAAACCAGAGTCAGAGTCTGGGACGATTGCATTTTCCACGAGTCTTCACTTACGCGTCACCATAGCCCCCTAATCTAGAACATGTCTGCAACTACAAATCTTAACTGAAAAAAATTCGACTGCTTGTTAGCCTGTGAAATAAGATCGACACCGCTTTGTCTCTCAGGCTCTCTGTATATTATGAGGAGAAAGGCAAAGATGAGGAAATTTGCAGTTATTGTGATCAACACCAGAGAGCAAATCGTTTTCCTCTCCAGTTCACGTGTTTTTCGGCTCTACCCACCCAGGACACCTGTGCTCTCTGTAATGCACTACGTCATAATGCTGGTCGCCATTACTTAAACATCTGGGATGCTTCGGGTACTATGCTAAGTTCTTTACAAACGTCTCATTTCATCCTCACAACATCCTTGTTAAATGTTATTACAGTCAGGGAATCTGAGGTTTTGAGAGGCTGAGTTGCTCACCCGAGATCACAGAGCTAATGAATAGCCGAAATAGGATTTCAACTCAGGTAGGGCTGTTTCTCAAGCGCATGCCTTCCCTAAGACAAGCTTATGCTATGGTCACCAGTCAGAGAAGGCAAATTCTCTTCATATGCCATCGCCTAAGCCCAAACCCCCTTTCTGCTATGTCCATCTCTCAGTCTTTCTTTTTTTTTTTTTTAGATTTATTTATTTGAGAGAGAGAGAGTATGAGGGGGTGACGGGCAGAGGAGAGGGAGAGAGAGAATCTCAAGCAGACTGCCCTCCGAGCGTGGAGCCTGATGTGGGCTTGATCTCATGACCCTGAGATCATGACCTGCACTGAAGAGTCAGATGCTTAACCAACTGCGCCCCCCAGGCACCCCTCCCACCTCTCAGTCTTGAAGTGTCAGCTAGACTACACACTGTAGGAACTGCATTTATTGGCTTCATTTCATAGTTCCCAGCATACTTCAGTGAAAATATAGTAAAGATCACTTTTTTAAAAAACGATTTAGTATATTTACTTATTTGACAAAGAGAGAGAGAACATAAGTGGGGGAACAGCAGGCAGAGGGAGAGGGGGCAGCAGGCTCCCCACTGAGCAGGGAGATCAACTAAGAACTCCATCCCAGGATCCTGGGATCATGATGTAAACAGAAGGTAGATACTTAACTGATTGAACCACCCAGGCACCCCTAAAGATTACTTTTTTAAAAAAAAGTTATGGTTCCCATAAATTTCAAATTGTGTCTGGAGTCAAGAGGCCAAGTTCTAGCTCTGTTCTTAGAAAAGAACCCACTTTGGGTGCCTGGGTGGCTCAGTGGGTTAAAGCCTCTGCCTTCAGCTCAGGTCATGATCTCAGGGTCCTGGGATCGAGGCCCACATTGGGCTCTCTGCTCAGTGTGGAGCTTGCTTCCTCCTCTCTCTCTGCCTACTTGTGATCTTTCACTCTGTCAGATTAATAAATAAATAATCTTTTAAAAATAAATAAATAAAAAGGAAGACTTGCATCAAAACATCTTTAAAAAAAAAAAGAAAAGAAAAGAACCCACTTCAGAGTGGTGTGGGTTTGAATCCAACGCCTCCACTTACTAGCAATGTACCTTTACTCTTCTTTCCTCATCTGTGACCTGAAGTCCTGGATGTGATGATCTCTTGAGTTCCTTCCGAATGTGGCTTTCCACGAGGCTACTGTGTCACACGCTACACCCTGGAAGCGATGACACACATCATTTCATGGGCTTACCGACCAGGTGACTTCAGGAATGTGACCCCACCTCTTTCTCCTCACCTTCTCTGTTGGGCTGCTCCTGAAGGAATATAAGAAGTCAAGACGGGAAAAAGATTTCTAGGTAAGATGGCAGAGAAGTAGCTTTGTCATGGGATCACTTTGCAATGCATCCAAGCATCGGGTCATCACAGTGTTGCACCCACAACACTAATTTAATGTTACATGTCAGTTACACCTCAATGAAAAAGTTATGATATAGAAAATAAATAAGCAAATAAATGGGAAAAGAAGAAGAAACAAGTGAAGGTGCAAAGCCCCTTTGTTGGAAAACAGACGCCCTTTGACAGTTGGTCTGACAAGGCAGCTACCAGGAGCTCCTCAAAGCCGCAGTCAGTCGCCCCACCCGCGTGCCAAACCCTCATGGGCTGATCATCCCCATGTTCTTAATGAGTCTTTGTTCAAGAAAAAAATAGCCCCAGGAGATGACTGAGGGGCCATGTGGAGAGGAAGAGGATTTGGGAGGGTGCAGGTGGTCAGGCTCTCCATGACTGACGGAAGCCTCCAGACACCTGCTAACAGAGGGGAGGGAGCCAGGTCCTCACTGGTGGGGAGACGGCAGGCTGGGAGTAAAGTGGCATCACTGCCCTGCAAGAAGGGGCAGGAGGGGGAGGAGTGTGGGTTCCGAGGCCCTGGGTGACTCCCAGCAAGTAGTTCACCTCCCTGAGCCTCAGTGTCCCCCTCGCAGCAGGTTCTTTCGGGACTCCCCGTTCTGGGGTGTAACAAAAAAAATAAGGATCACAGTAATGATCATGAACACCATGGCTGTAGGTTTCCTCAGGAAAAGTACTGGAGCCTTCGTCCCCAAACACTCTCCTGGCTCAAAGTCTTCTTGGAACAAGAAAAAAGTGACCACGACACTCCTTTTCTTCTATACCCTAGATGTGTGTCCTCTGTCCTGTCATTCTTCCCTCACTTGCTCAGTCTCTTCCCTGTGAGCCTCCTGTGACTGGAAGCTCGGGTCCCGCACTGTGCAAGCAGAAGCTTGAGCCCCAGCCTTGAGGGGAGGGGAACGCTTGATGCGGAGGGCTTGCCGATTGCCAAGGTGTAAACTCCCACGATAGCTAAGGGCAAGATATCAAGGGTGATGTGGCTGAATGGGAAGCCGGGAAGAGAGTCACAGAAGCATGGTTACATGGTATTTTCAACACACGGATACAACAGACATAAAAAACCTCCAGAGCGGGAGTAATAATAAAACATAGTAAAATAATTAGCAAATGATGAAGTTTGAGAATTTATCACCTTTGTTTTTATAATTTTGATTGTAACTTTGTGTAATTTCCTTTTTAATAATAGCTGTGTTTAGATAAAAACAGAGAGGGAGGCAAACTGTAAGACTGAACTGTGGGAACAAATTGAGGGTTGCTGGAGGGGAGGTGGTGGGGGGATGGGGTAACTGGGGGATGGGTACTAAGGGGGCACCTGTTGCAATGAGCCCTGGGTGGTCTATGCAACTGACGAATCACTAAATTCTATTCCTGAAACTAATAATACATGGTATGTTAACTAAATTGAATTTAAATACAAGCTTAAAAAAAATAATGGCTGTGTTTTAGTAACTATCTCACGAAATTCCTGAAAAATGCATGGTCCTCCCCATTCAATCCTTCTCAGATAGGACTGTACATAAGCCAGAATTTGCAGAGGTGCAGAGTTGAGGACCCTGCCGTGGGGGCCCTGTGGTTAAAGTAGGAGTGTTGATTTCTGCATGCCTGTTTTGTCCCCTTTTTTATTTATTGTTATTATTTTTTAATTTTAATTTTTTAAAGTAGGCTCCACACTGGGCATGGAGCCCAATGCAGGGCTCGAACTCACAACCCTGAGATCAAGCACTGAGTTGAAATCAAGAGTCAGACACTTCACTGGCTGAGCCACCCAGGCGCCCCTTGTCTCCTTGTTAAACCTCAGTTTTGCCATCTTTCACAAAAGACATTCCACCCAGATTCTTCCTCCATTGCAGTGACGGTATTGAGAGAAGGAAGATCAGGGCAGTGGTAACACCTTGCATCTTATGGAAGCTTACAGTTTCCTAAGCCTAAATTCTCCTATTAGTGCTCAGAGCAGCTTGTGAAGTGAGGTTCCTGGAGCAGTGAAGTTAGCTGAGGGGCCATTTCCATGCACTCTCTGTGTCAAGAGCTCGAGAGGAAAGAGTTAGGGCTTTGCAGGCCACATGGTCTCTACGGCAGCTACCCAACTCTGTAGTTGCAGATTGAGATCAGTCCGTGGACAAGGCGTAAGAGACTGAGAGCAGCTATGTTCCATAAACCTGACTCAGGGACAATGAAATTTGAAATTTGTATCATTTTCACGTGTCACAAAATATTATTCCTCTTATAATTTTTTTTAAACCATTTCAAAAGGTAAAAATCATTCTCAACTTGCACAGCATATAAAAATAAGCTGCAGGCAGACTCTGACTGCAGGCAATAGTTTAGGGATCTTTTTTTTTTTTTTTTTAGAGAGGAAGAGAGAGCATATGTGGTACGTGATTGGCAGGGAGGGTCAGAGGGGGAGAGAGAGAGAGAGCGTCTTTTTTTTTTTTTTTTTAAAGATCTTATTTATTTGACAGAGAGAAACACAGCCAGAGGGGGAACACAAGCAGGGGGAGTGAGAGAGGGAGAAGCAGGCTTCCCGCCGAGCAGAGAGCCCGATGTGGGACTCGATCCCGGGTCTCTGGGATCATGACCTGAGCTGAAGGCAGTCGTTCAACCAACTGAGCCACCCAGGCGACCCGAGAGAGAGCGTCTTAAGCAGGCTCCACGTCCAGTGGGGAGCCCAATGTGGGGCTAGATCCACAACCCTGAGATCATGACCTAAGCCAATATCAGGAGTCTAACACTTAACCAACTGAGCCACCCACATACCTCAAGAGTTTAGCAATCTTAACAAAAGAGAAGAACAATGAGTTGTCTGGATTGATATGAACGGATGGAATTGGAACTGCCTTGGTTCCCCGTTCACTGAACCTTCCACTAAATCAATCTGCCACTGAAAGGAGCCCCTCTGGCTCTTGGATACCCCTCAACAGGCTCAAAGGCAAACTCTCCATTGTGGGGTCCTCTGAACTCCCCGGGCGCTGGGGGGTCCCTTTCCCCTTCTGCCACCTTTTGCTCTTTAACCGTGGGGGGGCCTTCCTCTGCAGTCAAGTCAAGCAGGAGAGGGATTTTGGACAATGTTTGGTTATAAGTAGTTTGTAACCCTGGTCCCCTTCCATTAGGGCAGAAAATAAAGAGCCCACTGTCTTTACGACTTGAGTTTATGACTCTGTCCTATTTTTTCCCAGGTATCCTAAATTTTCACATAGCAGGGACTGCCTCTGGGTTTATTGTCCTGTATTCCCAAGTGTCTAGTCTGGGACTCTTCCCTAGGAAGAATGCAGTGACTAATGTCTGAGCTCTCCCGGATCATGATGTTGTGCAATGGGCAGTGGGTATGACTCACCTGTGTGATTTATTTTCCCTCCATTATTATGAAAATTTTAAACATCTGGAAGAGTTTAAAGAATTGCAAGGTGAACACCTCTCTATCCACCAACCAGATTTCCATAACTAATATTTTGCTATATTTGCTTTATCGCTTATCTGTCCATCTATCCACCCATCAGTCCATTCTCAAGTTTTCCACATATTTCAGTGTCAGTTGTGGACAGCAGTGCAATTAACCTCTAAACCCTTGTCATTCACTGGAGCCCAGTATTTGTTCACGCCTCTGATTTATTTATTTTTTGACCTGGTATACATTTGAAAGGATCTGGAAGCTGCCTCCAGAAAATAGCTCCCCATGACCCTAACCCCTAAAGACTTTATGTGGGCATTTCTTTCCTTGGCCTTTCCACAGCTTTGACAAAGAAAATTCCTTTGGTGGAAAGAACTCAGGTCCACCTGTGGTGGCCAATGCAGTAGACACAGACTCTGGTCAGGCCTGGGTTTGAGTCCCCGCTCCGTCACTTCATAGCTGTGTGTCTTTAGACAAAAAAGTTTTTTAAGATTTTGTTTTTATTCATTTTGTTGGAGAGAGAATGAGCATGCATGAGTGGAGGGGCAGAGGGAGAGAGAGACTCTCAAGCAGCCCCACACGGGGCTGGATCTCATGACCCTGAGATCATGACCTGAGCTGAAATCAAGAGTCGGGGTGTGAACTGGTTGAATCACCCAGGCGCCCGACACATTTTTGTTTTTAACTTCTTTGAACCTCTTCACATATCAAATGTGGTGAGTAATAACTGTCTTGAGATGATCGTAATGAGGATCGCAAATTGTGCAGGTGAATTACCTTGTGTACCTGGTGAATGACAGTGTGTTAAGATGACCTGATGGAGACATGAACTGTCTGCTGTCCTGACTACAGGAATGTCGCAGAAGCATAGAGATATTTCCGACTTCCCCTCAGGCTCTACTCTGGGAAGGCCATTCAAGCACTGAGCACTGAGGTTTAGGCTCTTCTCTCCCTGGAAGGTGCGTTAATAGCGTCTTTGTGTTTCCACTCTCATTTTAAAAACAAGTGTTGGAGAGGCTGCGGAGAAAGGGGAACCCTCTTACACTGTTGGTGGGAATGCAAGTTGGTCCAGCTACTTTGGAAAACAGTGTAGAGATTCCTTAAAAAATTAAAAATAGAGCTACCCTATGACCCTGCAATTGCACTACTGGGTATTTACTCCAAAGGTACAGATGTAGTGAAAAGAAGGGCCATATGTACCCCAATGTTCATTGCAGCAATGGCCACAATCGCCAAACTGTGGAAAGAGCCAAGATGCCCATCAACAGATGAATGGATAAAGAAGATGTGGTACATATATACAATGGAATACTACGCCTCCATCAGAAAGGATGAATATCCAACTTTTGTAGCAACTTGGACTTTATTGGAAGAGATTATGCTGAGTGAAATAAGCCAAGGAGAGAAAGTCAAGTATCACATGGTTTCACTTACTTGTGGTGCATAAGGGGTAATATAGAGACAGTAGGAGTAGGAAAGGAAATGGGAAGTAGTGTAATTTGGGGAGGGAAACAAAACATGAGAGACTTTGGACACAGAAACAAAGCGAGGGTCTTGGAGGGGAGAAGATGGGGGGATGGGCAAGCCTGGTGGGGGTTACTGAGGGCACATATTGCATGGAGCACTGGATGTGGGGCATAAACAATGAATCTTGGAACACTGAAAAAATAAAATATAAAAAAATTAAAAAACAAAACGAAAGAAAATGAACCTTTCCAAAGCCTTTGCTGAGGAAGAGTTGAGTCCATGGGGAGGCTGCTGCTTGGGCAGGAACTAGGGGTGGTTTGAGTCCAGGGAAGAATGAGGACTGAGGGAAGGGGCGGGTACTCCTTGAGGTGGGGACCAGCCCTCCACATCCACGCAGCTACCCAGAACAAGAGTGTACGTCTCAGAGGGTCTCAGGGCCTATGGCCAGGTCAGTATGGAAGGACTGGGCTCTGTGAGCAGCCTCCACCTCCCTAAAGGGACCCTACAGGGTCTAACAGAGGAAAAAAGCCTTTCTCTAAGCTTTCTGAGTCGACTATCCCAAACACTCAAACTGCCTCAGAGAGGGGAAGGGGTTACTCTAAGACAGTAGGGTGTCCCGCCAGCTAGGTAGGTGACATCTCAGTCACATGTAATTTAAAAAATTAACAGTCCATCCTTGCAGTGTCCCCTCCTTGTTTCCCCACAAAAGTCAGTGTGTTGCAAGATGTGCCCGGGGTGGGGGGGTGGGGTGGAGGGGTAGGGGTGGGGGTGTGGCCACACAGCAGGGAGCGAGTGAGAGGCACTGGGGAGGTTTTTCCCTCTTCTGCCAGGTTTCTGGTCAGAGGCAGACCTGAGAGCCACTTGGGAGGGAGACGTGGCTCAAGAGTTTCCATCTCCCATGCTTGGGAATGGGAGAGTATCTGGGGAAAGAGCCGAGGGGAGGGGAGGCGCAGCGTGACAGAAAACAGGCCCCTGGTGTCCCCTTCCCATCCATCCCAGAACCGTAGCCAGGTTCTCCTGCTCCCACTTACCTCGCAGTCCGCCTTTTCCTGAAGCGTGTCTGCTGGAGAGTAAAACAACAAATGGAGCGTGAAAAAAATTCAGCAAAAATAATTACAGGTTACAACAAATCAATTGGAGCTGTGTAAATAGCCTCAGGCAGGTAGCGGAGTCAGGGTTCCTGTGCTTAACGCCCCCCTCCCCACCCCGCGGCAGCTCCGGTGTGAGTCCCAGCACCAGAGACGGGAAGGAGCCCTGGTTGCGACGGCTGAGGACTGGACGGAAGTCCCAAGCCTGGCCTAGCCCACAGTGCACAGTCCCCGCCCTTCTTAGCCTCCGCTCCATCCTCTACACCGAGATCATAATTCTATCTACTCAGTACCTGTCATGGTTCTCAAGGGAGACAAATCTCAAAGGCCATAGTAGATGCAAATTGCTTTGGAAACTGTATGGCGCTAGACACACGGATCGTCTTATGACCTGCTGACTATCTTAGATCTATCTCCTTCTCTCCACCTCTGGCAGATCCTACCATCCCTTCTCTATCTGCCGCAGTAGCCCAGCTTCTGCTCTGGCCCCATTTCTCAGCTCCGCAGTAGGCTTGCTATCAGCACGATCTTCTGAAATCCAAAGTCTGATCCTACACCCTGGGTTGTCTACTTCCTGAGGACTGGAGGGAAAAGTGGGATTGAGGGTTGAGGGCCTGAAGGTATATTGAGAGAAAGAAATGTGGAAAGAAGAGTTGGAAAGAGATTTACACAATTCAACAAGTACTCCTGGAAGGTGTTGGCAACGGGGGGCGTGGGGGGGGGGATAGATGCAAGGCAGTCCTATTGTGATGTCCTGCCCTTGTGTTGCCTAACAGCTACGGGGAAGACAAGAGTTTGGAAACGTGAAACAACCCGAGTGCAATTAGATGCAAAACTGTGTGCTTCTAATTGGAAAATATTTCCGTCTGCTGCAGAAGCCCGGAGAACCTCATGACAAAGTTTGGGGTTAAGACGGAACCATGACAAGCAGTCTGGATTACAATGAGGAGAGAAGGGTGGGCTTCTGGACAGGGGATCAGACTGGACTAAGATGTCGGGGGCAGGGGGCAGCAGCATGGGGAATACATGGTGGGGAGAAGGCGTTCAGCATGCGACTGAGCGGTCTGGACTCTACCGGACAGCCGGCTGGGTAGTAGAGTCAGGTAAAGCAACACTTCAAAGTCCAGCCTGAGGCAAGGAGATCTAATTTAGACTAAATGTGGATAATCTGATGAATTATTGATTTGCTCAATGGATACTATCATAGCTCAGAAGTGGAGGAAGCAAGGAAGAAATGCACTGCTCTGGACTAAATTTGGACCAGCCCCAGGGAACACTTATTGGCAGTGGAGTGACTGGGACCCTTGGAGAAAGTGACTGCATCAGCCTGGAATGGCCCCAGCAAGCAAGCCAGCAGGCATGGGTCGCATTTGCACTAAGCTTGAGGAAAGGGCATCTGAAAAGCTCTGCATGGGAGAAGAGAGAGGCCAGTCCGCTGGGCAGAGACTCCAGAATGCTGGTGATGGTGCGGAGAGGGGTGGCAAGAGGCTGGGAGATTGAGGCTGAGAAAGCGGAAATCTGTAACACGGTAGCAATGCTAGGGAGAGAAGAAAGCACTGCTGCTTTCCGCCATGTCTCTCTCACAGCACCACACGTGCACACATGCATATGCACACACACACACACACACACACACACACACACACACACACACACACGCACTACATGCTCTGCACCCCACGTCTGTCATTAAGCATTCAGGCAGTTAATTCTCGCAGACCCGCTGCTGAGAGCACCAGGAGCCTTGTCAAGTTGACAATGGGGTAGGTTGCAAGGCTCATTACAGAATCCCGGAGAGAGTCCATAAAGGCAGGGCTACCCCTCCCTGGGCCTCTGCAGGGGGTTCCATGCCTTTCTGCCTCAACTCCAGCCCACCCTGGAAGGCTCAGTCCCTCTGCCAGCCCCTCCCAGCCCTCCTCTGACTGTGACCCAGGTCTATGGCCATGTGAACCCTCTCCCTGCCCCACTTCCGGTTCCTGATCTGGGAAAGGTCCCAGGCCATGTGCCCTGGAGGAGAAGAGGGCAGGAGGGGCCATCAAGGTGGCAGGAAAGTGGAGCATAGACAGAAGGCAGGCGTTTTTGCCCCCGGCAGCCTTAGACACAGCCCCCAGGATGTAAGGGTGAGTTTCCCCCAGTGCACCCCATTATGAAGGGTCGTGTTGCTCATAACATGCAGCACCTGGCACGGAGTAGGCATTCTAGCACTGAATGAGTGGGTGGATGTTTGAAGTACCTACTGCTCCCTTGCCTCGTGCCAGCCAGGGTTGTGGGGGTTTAGGGTACGATAGTGAACCAAAGAGATAGCTCAGTGCACCTTCCACTCCAGGGAGGGCAGGAGGGCAATAAGCAACAGATGTAACTAACAAGCAAATGATGTTGGCTGGAGGGGTTAAGTGTTGCAGGGAAAATAGAGCAGAGCAAAGAGGATGGGGAGGGGAGAGTGCTGCAATTCCAAACAGGGAGCTCAGGGCTGGCCTCCCTGGGAAGGCAACATTGAAGCAAAAACCTGAACACGTGAAGGAGAAGGATTCACTGGCCCTGGAAACAACTAGAGCAAAGTCCTTGAGATGGGAGGGTCTGGCCTATGGGAGAAAAGGCAGCAGAGGGGAACAGAGGGCAGGGCAGCTCCTGTTGACTTCCACATGGGTGAATGACTGAAATCAGCCTCACGTCAGATGGTCCCTCCCTTGGAGACCTTCCTTGATCATCACTGCATGTGGCATTGAGCCCTGGCCCCAACACTCTCCCCCTTACCTGCCCACCGCCATCCACCATATTATGTATTTTTTGCATGGTCTGCTTCCCTAAGAAAGGACATAAGCTTCACGAAGGCAGGATATTTAACTGTGTGTTCACTGCTCTACCCCCAGGGCCTGGTGTCTAGTAGGTGCCCCGTTGATATGTGTCAAATGTCAGAACTGCTAGCAAGTGAGAAAAAGCACATGGTGCCTTCCACACCAGAGACCTCCGAGGAGCTTTGCAAAGCAGCTCTTCATTCCCTAGATTGATGGGAACCTTTCTGACCCACGCCGATTGTTGTCATCCTGGGAGAAGTCCATAGTGATATGCCACGGGGCTCTTTCATTGGCTTTGCTTGGTTGAAGGCAGGGATGAATACTGCAGAGTTCCCCTAAAAGGGTGTCCTTAGATCTTCCTCAGAGGCAGACAGATATTTTACTTTCCTCTCTTCAACAAATATTTATTGGGCACTTATGCCAAACACTGAGCTTAATGACTTGGGTTGAGTGGAGAAGAAGGGAGGGAAGGTTGAAATGATGCCACCTAGCCCTATCCAGGACCCCCCAGGGCCAGCCTTCATTGTGTAAATGGGTAGAGTATCCCAGGTGCATGCTGGGCCCTGGGAATGCAAACATGAATAGCTGAGTACGAGCATCAATCAAGCTGCTGACATTCTAGTAGATGTGAGATATGTGTAAACAAATCTCAAACACGCTGATAAGTCCGGCAGCAGTGTGTGTGTGTGGGGGGGATCACACAGGAGGGGTACCTGCCTTGAACTAGAAGATGAGTGATATGTCACCTTGTGGTCTGGTTTGAAGTGCTCCCAAATTCTAGAATGAGGAATTCAGTCATATGGGTTAAGTGTTATCCTCTCCCTAAGGCTTGAACATAATCGGCATTCCCGAGAGAGTAACTAACACACTACACAGTTCGGGAGCTGACCTTCCTACATGGAGGAGACCAGGCACCACGTGAGAGGAGCTGACAGAATTTGTAAAGAGCTCCCCTCCCAGGTCTCTGCTCCCTCTTCACTTTCAAGCTGTCTCCATTTGCAGGTGCGGGGCTTTCTGGATGTCTGCGGGGTTCTCTCTCAGAGGGAAAGATTGGATAAGCACATTAACAACACACGGATACCTATAGGCTCATGGACTAGGTTGTCCCCACAGGTCTGTTTTCTTCTGTTCTTGGGAGCATCTCTTGGGACAATTGAAAGTTCCATCTCCACACAGCCTCGTGTGGCTTCCTGAACCCCTTGTTTACCCCGCCTCTGAGGCCAGCCCTTTCCTGCCTGTTCTAGACACAGATAGGACTGAATGAACGTGGGGTTTCTAGGTTTTAGCAGGAAATGGACAAAGGCTCCCGTGACTATCTTTGTGAACAAACTAGAGGAATAAGTTGGGTGATAGTCTATTAGAAGGAGGCCTTGTTGGCCTAACAGTAGGAAGGAGTGCTGATCCTTGTCATCACAGAGGTATACAATAGGCTTTTTCACTGGCCTTGACTTTTCCAATATTTTAGTCAGCGGCGTGGATAAAGAAAAAAGGGCACAAAGCTGAAAGGAAAAAATAATGCAAAAATTGGCAAATTTCGATGTCTAAAGACTAGATGAGGAAAGACAAAGTAGATTGTCTGCTGGATGGCAGGGGAAGTTCTCCCTGGGGCAGCCCAGCAAAATGCAGACTGTAGAGGGGGCTCCAGGAACTCAGGTTGGAACGGATGGTGCTGTGTGAAGTCCTCACATGACTTGCATTGGGAAATAGGATAGTTCTCATGCCAACAAGGTTATAACCCAAATTTCAAAGCTCAGGATCTGTCTCCAATTTCAGTGTTCAGTGTTTATGATATTATTATATCCTTATATTATATGATGTTATTATATCAATAAATATGACATTATTATAGTCATGGAAATGTAATTCACTGATGATCTAGGAGAAGCAATAAAACTATTTCATTTTTACTTTTTATTTTACTTTCCCATCTTCATGATTAAGATATAAGGTGGGGCGCCTGGGTGGCTCAGTCATTGGATGTCTGCCTTTGGCTCAGGTCACGACTCTGGAGTCCCTGGGTCGAGTCCGGTATTGGGCTCCCTGCTCGGCAGGAAGCCTGCTTCTCCCTCTCTCACTCCCCCTGCTTGTGTTCCCTGTCTAGCTGTGTTTCTCTCTGTCAAATAAATAAAATCTTAAAAAAAAGAGAGAGAGAAAAGAAAAGATGTAAGGCAATGTGGCCCAAGTATGTCTCTTCATAGGATGGCAAGGGTCTGGGAGGACTCGGTCTAGCGAGCCCTGTGCCTGAGAACCGCTGCTTTGAGTCTGCACAGTTTGTCATCTGTAGTGTTTATCATTGTCCTTGGCTCCATAGATGAGTTAAAACAACAAGATTAAAGAAATAAAACAGGGTAAAGTGTTATATAGGCAAATAGGCTGCATGTAGGTTAAAAACTGAATTACGTAAGTCCACAAGTGGGGGGCACTTAACATCACAGCTTGAGAGAACCCTGAGTTTAGTGGACTCAGAATGAGCAAGAGGAATGATCTAATGGCTAATAAACTTGTGTGGTCTATGGCTTTCTTAGCAGATGCAGCATCCAGATTTCAGGAGAGGATACTGTGCCCATTGTGTCAGACTACTCCTACCCAAATATTCTTAGGCTCAGAGAAGGCAGCACAGGGACCAACAGCTATGGCCGGTATTTAAAGGCCAAAAGAACCATACTGGAGCAAACTAAGGGGCTGAGCTTGACAGAGTCAAGCTGGCCTATGCACATATCCAAGATTCTAAAGGGGGTCAACAGAGATAGCGATTGAACCTGGATGTCTGCAGGTGGGAAAGTCAAAGCAAACCATATTGAAGCAAATAAGAGCAGGTGGTCAATTACTGAGGGGGAAGCTGATGAGGGCTGAAGTAAAGGAAGAGCAGGTTGGAGTGCTGCAACTCAGAAATTCTCATAGAAAGTCTGGTTGCTTTGAGGAAGCTACAGCACCACTATCTACCTTATTCTGAAAACTATCTTTTTTTTTTTAATCAACTAAACCATGGGTATGGGTTTTATAAAATTAAATGGTATCACTAAGTTTACATTGAAAAATTGTGGTCCTTTGCCCTACTTTTTGACTTCCTGCTGCCTAGAACAAACTTTCAACTCTCTTCTCTGTTTCTCCTTTCCCTGCCTCCTTATTTCTAAATAGCAGGATTATACTGTTATTTTTTAGTTTTTCAGTTTTAGATTTTGGTTCCAAATGGAAGATGAGAACTATGTTCTCTTACACCAAATTTTCCCACATTCCTACTGCCCAATATATTCAATCCTTTCTTTCCATCCTGCCATTATAGCATTGTCACCTTGCAGGTGAAACCAGTCTTCAAGTGTTTACTGTGTTATGGTCATGGAAATGCAATTCACTGCTGACCTATGGGTTACAATAAAACAATTTTATCTTTTGGACAATTTTATGTTTTACCTGGAGTTAATGGTTGCCTCACTGTTTGCTTGCTTAGTTTCCCATGTGTCTATCACAAATTCATTTCAAATTCCTGGTAAAACAATAAAAATTGCCTTAATATGTACAAACATATTGGGAAGTCTGTTTCTTATTTTTTTCTTTTCTTCCCCTCAAAATTTCCCCTCCTGGTGCTCTTTGTCTCTCTGTCACATCTAATTGGTAGCTCTCTAAGCTTGCTGCACAATGTGATAGTGAGCTTCTCTTCATCATAATCTGAGAATTCCTTTTGCCTCTCTCTTTCTTGTTTTTTGATTCCATGTTTTCCTCTTTCTTAGTTTTTTTTTCTTAAGATTTTTAAAAAATTTATTTGACAGAGAGAAACACAGCAAGAGAGGGAAAACAAGCAGGGGGAGTGAGAGAGAGGGTGAAGCAGGCTTCCGCCAAGCAGCGAGCCTGATGTAGGGCTCAATCCTAGGACTTTGGGAGCATGACCTGAGCCAAAGGCAGATGCTTAATGACTGAGCTACCCAGGTACCCCCCTCTTTCTAAGTTATTCACTCTTTTTGGCAGAATACATCTGCAGGTAGCTTCTTGTGAAAAATTTAGGGGGAGGTTAATATTTTGAAGCCTTACGTATCTGTAAATGTCCTTATGTATTTTTATAGCTTTACTGAGATATATTTCATAAACCATAAAATTCCTCCACTTAAGTGTACAGTTCAGTGGTTTTTAGTATTTTCACAGATTTGTACAAATATCACAATTTAATGCTGAAACATTTTCAGCATCCCCCAAATGAAGCCCTGCACATGTTAGCGGACATTTGCTATTT
Organism: Spilogale gracilis; assembly: GCA_004023965.1. NCBI lineage: Eukaryota > Metazoa > Chordata > Mammalia > Carnivora > Mephitidae > Spilogale > Spilogale gracilis. Next base: position 58,292 of record PITA01004219.1, read on the forward strand.
CTCCTCACCTCTTTCCCCAAATCCCTGCCCCAATCCTAGGCAGCTGCAAATTTACTTACTGTCCTTATACATTTGCCCATTTTGGACATTTCACATAAGTGGAATCATATAATATATGGTTGTTTTGTGACTAGCTACTTCAACTTAGCATAATCTTTTCAAGGTTCATTCATGTTTTGCCATGTATCAGTACTTCATTTTTTTACATGGCTGAATAATATTCTGGTGTATGAATATACCACATTTTCTTTCTCCATTCTTCAGTTGGTATACATTTAGGTTATCTCTCTACTTTTGGCTGTTTTGAGTAATGCTGCTGTGAACATTCTTGTACCAATTTTTGTGTGGGCATATATTTTATTTCTTTTCAGTAAATGCCAAGGAGTAGAATTGTTAGGTCATATGATAACTCTATGCTTAGCATTTTAAACAACTGCCAGACTACTTTCCAAAGTGACTGCACCATTTTACATTCTCTCCAGCAATAGATGAGTTTTCCAATTTCTCCACATCCTCATCAATACTTGTTATTTTCTATCTTTTTTATTTTAGCCATCCTAGTGAGTGTGAAGTGATATCACATTGTGGTCAAGTATACTTTTCCCTAATGACTAATGATGATGAACATTTTTTCATGTGTTGATTGATCACTCATTTATATTTTTTGGAGAGATGTCTCTTTAATCATTTGCTGATTTTTATTTTATTTATTTATTTATTTATTTTGGGGGGGGAAGAGGGGCAGAGGGAGAGGGAAAGAGAGAATCCTGAGCAAGCTCCACACCCAGCATGGAGCCAGATGAGAGGCTTTATCTCACAATCATGATCCTGAGCTGAAATCAAGAATCAGATACTCAGCCGACTGAGTCAAAGAGGTACCCTTCATTTACCAATTTTAAAATCAACTTATTTGAGTTTTATTTCTTATTTTTAAGAATTTTTTTATGTATCCTAAGTATGTATTACTTGCAAATATTTATCATTCTATCAATTACCTTTTCACTTTCTGGCTGGTATACTTTGGTACACAAAGGTTTTAAAATTTGGTCAAGTCTTATCTATTTTTCCTTTTGTCACTTGTTTTTAGTCTTGTATCTAAGAATCCATTAAATACTCAAAGATCACAAAAATTTACTGTTTTTTATTTTAGGAGATTTATAGTTTTAGCTCTTATATTTGAGTCTATAATCCATTTTGAGTTAAATTTGTATATAGTGTGAGGTAAAAGTCTAACTTCATTCTTTTGCATATAGATATCTAGTTTTCTCTGACCATATGTTGAAAAAGGAAAACAAAAAAACCCTTTCTTTTCCCTCACTGAATTGTTTTGCCATCATTGTTGAAAATCAATTGATCATAAATAAGCGGATTTGTTTTCTGGACTCTTAAGTCTATTCCATTGATCCACCTGTCAGTCATTTTGCCAGTACTACATTGTCTTGATTAAAATAGCTTTGTAGTAGGTTTTGACTTGAGAAGTGTAAGTCCTCCAACATTGCTTTTTTTTTTCAATATTGTTTTCACTACTCTGGATCTCTTGCATTTCCATATGAAGTTTAGAATCAGCTTGTCAGTTCCTGCAAAGGAATCTGGAATTTAGATAATAATTGCACTGAATCTGTGGATCAATTTGGGGACTATTGCCATCTTGACAATGTTAAGTCTTCTAATCTATGAACATGGGATTCCTTTCTATTTATTTAGATCTTTAATTTCTTAAAAAATGTTTTAGGGGTGCCTGGGTGGCTCAGTTGGTTAAGCGACTGCCTTCGGCTCAGGTCATGATCCTGGAGACCCAGGGTCGAGCCCCACATCGGGCTCCCTGCTCGGCGGGAAGCCTGCTTCTCCCTCTCTCACTCCCCCTGCTTGTGTTCCCTCTCTGGCTGTGTTTCTCTCTGTCAAATAAATAAAATCTTAAAAAAAAATGTTTTGTAGTTTTTGGTGTTCAAGTCTTGCATTTCTTTAGTTATATTTATTCCTAGGCATTTTCTTATTTTTGCTGTGATTATAAATAGAATTGCTTTTGTAATGTCTTTATATTTTGACTGTTCATTCTTAGTGTATAGAGATTTAATTGGTTTTTTAAACATACTGACCTTGCATCCTGCCCCCTTAATAAACTCATTTATTAATTCTACCAGTTTTTACTGGATTCCTAAAATATACCAGATGATATCATCTGCCAGCATAGTTTTATTTCTTCCCTTCTAACAGGTGTCACTTCAATCCCTTCTGTTGACTAATTGACCTGGCTAGCCCTTTCAGTATAATATTGAAGGGAAGTGATAAGAGAAAACTTCCTTGTTTTATTCTTGATCTTAGGGCATCAGCATTCAGCATTTCACCATTGAGTATGATGCCAGCTATGGATTTTTCTTTAGTGCTTTTGATCAGATTGAGGAAATCCCCTTCTATTCCTAGGTTGTTGAGAGTTTTTATCACAAAAGAGTGTTGAATTTATCCAAAGTCTTTTCTTAGTCACTTCTTTGATATGATCATGGGCTTTTTATCCTTTAGTCTATTAATATGCTGTATTACATTGATTGATTGATTGATTTTTTAAAAGATTCATTTATTTATTTGATAGAGAGAGAGAGAGATCACAAATAGGCAGAGAGGCAGGCAGAGAAAGAGGGGCAAGCAGGCTCCCCATTGAGCAGAGAGCCCAATGTGGGGCTTGATCCCAGGACCCTAAGATCATGACCTGAGCTGAAGGCAGAGGCTTAACCCTCTGAGCTACTCCCTACATTGATTGATTTAGTAGGTTATGACAACCTTGCATTCCTGGGATAAATTTTATTTGCTCACAGTTTGTGAGCAATATATATAAAATCCTTCATATATATTTCTATATTTGGTTTCTAGTATTTGTTGAGCATTTTTGCATTTATAGTCATAGCAGATATTGGTCTGTTTTCTTTCTTGTGATATCTTTGGTTTTGATATCAGAGTAAACTGGTTTTATAGAAGAGTTGGAAAGTGTGCTTTATGTCTTCATATGCTTGTTCAATAGTTTGGTTGGTTGAAAAGAGTTTTTCTTTAGAACGTGGGCTGACTAGCAAACATGTAAAAGAGCAGATAATAAATATTTTGGATTTTAGGGGCCACACATAGTCTCTGGCACATATTCTTCTTTGCTTTTCTTTTATGTTTTTGTTTCTATAACTCTTGAAAAATCTAAAAGCCACTCTTAGTATAGGGGTCATAGGAAAACAAGTTGTAACCTGGATTTGACCCATAGGCCATAGTTAGTCAATCTCTGTTTTAAAATTTCGAAGGAATTCTTCTATCCTCTTTCAGTCTCTTTTGTCATCCTTTTATGACATCTTTTTTTGTGGTTTGCTTTTTCTGTGAAAGCATTTATATTCTATTTATCTCTAATTTATGGACATTTCTCAAGGATGTATTCTGGTGTAGGTCTTTTTTCTTTGTTATACTAAGAAAACTGTCAATATGAAAACTTTCTTTTTTTTTTTTTAAAGATTTTATTTATTTGACAGAGAGAAACACAGCGCGAGAGGGAACACAAGCAGGGGGAGTGAGAGAGGGAGAAGCAGGCTTCCCGCCGAGCAGGGAGCCCGATGTGGGACTCGATCCCAGGTCTCCGGGATCATGACCTGAGCGAAGGCAGTCGCTTAACCAACTGAGCCACCCAGGCGCCCCCAATATGAAAACTTTCAACATGGAAATATATATATTCTTTTAGCTCTGTCAAAAAATGTTTAGTATTATTTCTTTGCTTATTTCTTTTTTTGTTGTTCTTTTTTGATGTTCTCTCCTTCCTGAACTCCTGTTATTCATGAATTGAGAAATGAAAATTCCAGTTTTTTAAATGTTTCTCTATTGTCCCCTTCCCCACCTTTAATTCATCTTTTTATTCTCACTCATAGATTTCCTTAACCTAATTTTTCAACTTTTTTGAATTTTGAAATTTCTGACGTATATATATATATATTTATAAGAACTTTTTCTAATTCTCTGAATATTCTATTTGATAGAATCCTGCTTTTGCTTCATGAATATAATATAATGTAATATAACATATAATATAATATATAATTATATTATAATATATGACATATAATAAATTAATTTTATATAATATAATATAGAATGTAACATATTCTCCTACATCTCTATTTTTAGAAATGTTTTAAGTGTTCTTTTGTTTTTTTTCATTGTGTTCTTCCTTATCTTTTTTCTCTGTGTTTTTTCTTTCAGAAAAGTGTGACTTGGGACGCCTGGGTGGCTCAGTTGGTTAAGCGACTGCCTTTGGCTCAGGTCATGATCCCGAAGACCCGGGATCGAGTCCCACATCGGGCTCCCTGCTCGGCGGGAAGCCTGCTTCTCCCTCTCTCGCCCCCCCTGCTTGTGTTCCTTCTCTCGCTGTGTTTCTCGCTGTCAAATAAATAAAATCTTAAAAAATAAATAAATAAAAGTGTGACTTGTCTAGATATTTTCCTCCTGTTTGTGAATCCTTGACTAGTTATTTGAATTTAAGAGTGAGAGACTTAAAATCTGATTAGAAACTCAGGTAGGCTTGTTAACTAGTGTGCTTCACTGGTGATTAGACAGCAGTCCTGCCTTTTTGTGAGGGAGGAGGAGAAGATCAAATATAAATTTCTCTTTTTTTCTCTTTTCTACCACAAACAATTCTTTAATCTCCCGCGTGGGGGTGGGAGGTAGGTGTAGGATTATCTGCCAATATTCTAGGAGCCGAGTGGGGAAGAGGAGGGCTAAGCAGGCAGGGGACTCATATTTTGGCATATAAACTTTGATTAAGTTCCCCCTTTGCTCACCCTTGGCTCATCTATGTTGGTATTCCTATGTATAGAGCCCCACTTGTTCAGTCTCTTAGGAGAATAAACCTCCATCATTTGCTAGGGTGGGATTGAGACAGGTACATAGTAACAGACTAGAGGACTGGATCTGGGGAATCTAAATACTTCTTACAATGACTTTCAAACAACCCTCCTATTTCAGTCCCACCCCACAACTCCCACTTCAGAAACTCCAGATGCCTCCAATACTAAAACCTTTACAAGGCTCTGGGGTGCTAATTGGCTTCCTCTTAATGGTTCAGCTTTTCTGGTCTGCTAAGTCATTTGCACACTAACATTTCAAGTTCTAAAAAAATTTTTAAACATGTCTTTTTTATGTTTAACTCTTATCCTCTTTGAACTTGAGGGTTGATGACTTCAAACTATTCTGCTCTAACTTTAGTCAGCTATTGGAAAGAAGCTCAGGTAAGTGTATATAATCAATGTGTCATGTTTTAAAGGAAATTGTTATGTCCTTTTTAAAGAAGATGATTCCACATCATTTGGAAGTCTGCTTACTGAGGTGCAGTCAGTAACCCCCACTCTCCCCAACCTGTGGATAGTTGGGGTCCTTACAGGCTCTGGACTCCCAACAAAATAATTCTCAAATCAGTAATCAAAGATATCACCTCAAAAACTGAGAGAAAGAGAAGTGAAATATACCCAAAACAAGCAGGAGAAAGGAAATAATAAAGATAACAGTAGAAATTAATAAGATTAAAAACAGTGAAACAATAGAGCAAATCAATGAGCTGGTTCTTTGAAAAGAACAGTAAAACTGACAATCCTCTAGCAAGACTGACAAGAAAAGACAGAGGACATAAATCATCAATATCAATAATAAAACAGAAGATAATCCCAGAAACACTGCAGATATCAAAAGGGTAAAAAGGGGGGCGCCTGGGTAGCTCAGTTGGTTGAGTGGCTGCCTTCGGCTCAGGTCATGATCCTGGAGACCTGGGATCGAGTCCCATGTTGGGCTCTCTGCTCGGCGGGAAGCCTGCTTCTCCCTCTCTCACTCCCCCTGCTTGTGTTCCCTCTTGCGCTGTGTTTCTCTCTGTCATATAAATAAAATCTTTAAAAAAAAAAGTATAAAAAGGGAATGCTACAAACAGCTGTGTACACATATATTTGACAACTTAGATGAAACAGACCACTTTCTGGGAAATGCAAACTACCATCACTCACCCAATACGAAATAGATCATTTGGCTAGCTCTGCGTTAAAGAAAAGGAATTCAATTAAAATATTCTTCCAAAAGAAATCTCCAGGCCCCATATCCTGGCTGATTTTTGTGTAATTGTTCTACCAATTGTTGAGAGAGAAATGTTAACATCTTCAACTATAATTATATTTTGTCTATTTCTCCTCAGTTCCATCAAGTTTTACTTTGCATATTTTGCAGCTCTGTTGTTTTATATGCACACATTTAGAATTGCTATGTCTTCTTTTTTTAAAAAAAAAGATTTTATTTATTTATTTGACAGAGAAAAAACACCTAGAGAGGGAATACAAGCAGGGGAATGAGAGAGGGAGAAGCAGGGCTTCCCACTGAGCAGGGAGCCCGATGCATGGCTCGAACCCAGGACTCCGAGATCATAACCTGAGTCGAAGGTAGATGCTTAACAACTGAGCCACCCAGGTGCTCCTACAATTGCTGTGTCTTCTTGATGGACTGAACTCTTGTCATTATGTAAAGTCCCTCAATTTTGCCTGATATTAATACATCCGTATCTGCTTTATTATGATTAATGTTTCCATGATATATCTTTTCCCATCCTTTTACCTTCAAGCTGCCTGTGTTGCTAAATTTGCAATGAATTTCTTATAGGTAGCATATAGTTGGTCATGGTTTTTTTTTTTGTAATTTTTTTTATTTTCTTAAGTAATCTCTAAACCCCATGGGGGGCTTGAACTCACAACCCCAAGATCAAGACTTGCATGTTCTATGAACTGAGCCAGCCAGACACCCCTGGTCATGTTTTTTAATCCATTCTGCCAATTATTAGGGTCTGTGGTCAAAGGAGCGAGGCTGATACAAAAATGAAAGTCAAGCAGAGCTTATTTCATGCCAAGCATCAAGAATTACACTGGCCCAGACCAGGGTCACTTCTCAAGAGAGAGAAAATGACCCCACCTTACAAGCTAGCTTTTATAGGGCAGCCACAAGCTGATTGTAATCACACAGCTGCTTAGAGTTAGTTCTTTCACTCTGCTGTGATGATGAATACATTTAAACTGTTAAGTTCATAATCCCCTTTACAACACAGAGTGGTTTACCGGGGGATCTCCATTGGTCAGTGTCTGGGAGGTTAAGGGAATTAGCTGATGGGTGTACCTGGTCCTAAGTACCGGGAACTGGCTGCCCATTCTTAGTTTGCATCTCTACACCTCCCAGGATGGGAGGTTAAGAGGGTTAACTGATTGGGCATCTTCCCCAGTCTGGCTTGCCCTTGTTTTCCAGGAGCTGTTTTCCCATATTTCCTGGAGCTGTTTTTCTGAGAAAACAAGACGGCGGCCTAGATATTTAAATAGGTCCTTATACCAATCTCTGTCTTTTAATTGGTATATTTAGACCATTTACATTAAATGTAATTATTGATATTCCATTTTCTGTGTGGTCTGTTTTTATTTCTTTATATTCTTTTTCTTGACTTTCTGTGTACTACTCAAACACTTTTCAGAATGTCATTTTGATTTAGTAATGGTGTTTTTGAGTGTATCCCTTTGCATAGTATTTTCAGTGTTTACTCTAGGCGTTACATTATATACAATAACTTATCACAGTCTATAGTTCTCATCGTTCTATCAGAGTATAGTCCCTTTTATGTCCCTTTACACTCCTTATTTGCAATATAATTTTCTTATATATTTCCTCTATAAACATTTAGAACCACATCAGACTATGTCATAATTTTCCCTTCAACTGTCAAATATAATTTAGAAAACTCAAGAAAGAAAGCTTATTATTATATTTACTCATATTTTTACTCTTTCTATGGTTCTTTTTCCTTCCTGATATTCCAAGATTCCTTCTTTTATAATTTCCTTTTTGTTTCAAAAATGTCCTTTAGCCATTCTTTTAGGGTAGACCCACTAGGGACAAATTCTCTAGTTTTTCTTCATCTGAGAATATCTCAACTTCCCTTCATTCTTGGTGAATATTTGCATGCCTATATGATTCTAAGGTTGATAGTTCTTTTCTTTCACTTCTTGAAAAATATTATGTCACTTTACTCTGGCCTATATAGCTTCTGATGAGGAATTCACTGTCATTCAAATTATTTTTCTCCTATAGGTAGTGCCATTTTTCTCTGAACTGTATTTAGATTTTTTTAAATTTAATTAATTTATTTGTGTGTGTGTGTGTGTGAGAGAGAGAGAGAGAGAGAGAGAGAGAGAGAGAGAGAGAGCATGAGAAAGGAGAAGGTCAGAGGAAGAAGCAGACTCCCCACGCAGCTGGGAACCTGATGTGGGACTCGATCTTGGGACTCTGGGATCAAGACCTGAGTTGAAGGCAGTCACTTAACCAGCTGAGCCACCCAGGCATCCCTGTATCTAGATTTTTTATCTTTAGTTTTCAGAAGCTTAATTATGATGTGTTTTGGCATGGATATGTATGAACATTTTTGGCTTGCCTTGTTTGTGGTTCTTGAATCTGTAGGTTTATATCTTTTGTCAGTTTTGGGGAGTTTTCAGCCATTAATTCTTCCAATACTTTTCCAACCACACCCTTTTTTCTTTCTCTTCTGGGACTTTGATGACGTGGATACTAGGGTTTTTGTTACAGTCCCACAGATTCTTGAGGCTCTGTTAACTTGTTTTCAGTCAATTTTCCCTCAGTTATTTAAGTCTGAAAATTTCTATTGTTGTATCTTCAAGTACAATGATTCTTTTCTCTGTCTCCTTCATTCTGTTGTTGAACACATTCACTGAGCTTTTTATTTTGAGTACTGTATTGTTAAGTTATAAAATTTCCACTTGGTTCTCCTTTATACCTTCTGTTTCTTTGCTGAGACGTCTCCTCACTTGTTTCAACTGTGCCCATAATTGCCTGTTGAAGCATTTTATCATGGGTGCTTTCAAATCTTTGTCAGATAATCATAACATCTTTGCCATCTTGGTTTTGGCATCTATGGATTGTCTTTTTATTTTCACTTAGTTTGAGATCTTCCTGTTCTTGATGTGACACATAATTTATTGAAACCTGGATACTTTTTAAAATTATGTTATGAGAATCCACATCTTATTTAAACCTATTTTATCTGGCTTTCTCAAAGCTCTGACAGGGGAATGGGGTGGGCAGGAGGTAACCACCGTGTTATTGCAAAGTGAAGGTAGAAGTCTGATTCCTCACTCAGACACTGTCAACAGCTAAAGGAGGAAGGTCCCTCATTGCTACTGATCAGGGGTGGGAATTCCACTTTCACACCTGGGCTCTGATATGGAGAACAAAGGCAAAGGAAACATAGATAAATTTAATTTCTGTGCAACTTACAACCCATTGACAAGTACTTGAGACAGGCAGTGACCTTCCTCAAGAAACTCACATCTGCCTCATTGTTCATGCTTTGCTAGAGGCAAAAAGCAACCTTAGCTTGACATTAGCCAGACCTCCAGGATCCTTCAAGTCTTCTTTACTATATAAAAATCCCTTTGGAAACTTCCTGTATCTCTACCCATGCCAAGATATATGTTAGCAAATCATCCTTCAAACATATGGCCCACTGATATACATCTGAAGGGTCTCATGACTAATGTTTTACTAGATAGTAGTGAATAACCTTATCCTTTTTTTTTTTTAAGATTTTATTTATTTATTTGACAGAGAGAAACACATCCAGAGAGGGAACACAAGCAGGGGGAGTGAGAGAGGGAGAAGCAGGCTTCCCACCAAGCAGGGAGCCCGATGTGGGACTCGATCCCGGGTCTCTGGGATCATGACCTGAGCCGAAGGCAGTTGCTTAACCAACTGAGCCACCCAGGCGCCCCAATAAATAACCTTATTTTAACAGCAACCAGCCCCTCAAGGTCTTGGAAGCCTTGCTTCCAAATGCCTTAGATACCTAGGCTACCCCTAACCCCCACCAACTTAGAAGGATATAATCAATCGCTCCTCACAATCCCAGGACAGCCCTTTCTGCCCACAGGTCCTGTCCCTGTGCTTTAATAAAACCACCTTTTTGCAACAAAAATATCTGAAGAATTCTTCTTGACCATTTATTCCTGGACCCCATGTTACATCAATCTCTCTGGCATTGTGGTGAGATTTTGTTACCACTCACTGATAGTGAACGCCCCGACTCTCTACTAGGTCTCTAACATCACTCCAGGGTACAAGCGAAAGGGAGTGCCATTACGACTGGATGGAGGGGCAAGTCCAGGATTCCTTGTGATGGCCACTAACACTATGGTGGGTGGCATCTTATTACCAGCCGTTAGGGATGAAAGTCCTGTCTCTCTATTTGGCCTTCTCTGACAACATCCTGAACCTCATTATAGAGAGAAACCTCATTATAGTTCTGTGAGGGTGGAAGTCTCAGCTTCCCATTTAATCTTTGCTGGCATGAGCAGGAATCGGACCATGGTTTTCTCTGTGGGGATTAGCTAGAGTCGAACAGTTATTGTCTTAAAATTTTCTGTATTGCTAGACTTGCCCTTCCCTGGTCCTTTGACTTAACTAGGCTTTTGCTAACACTCTTTTTTTTTAATGTGCCTATTGGTTTTTCCAGGCTGCTGGCTTCTAAGTCTGGGATGAATGAATGAGGCAAAAAGAAAACCCAAAGACCTCAGTACCTTGTCATCCACAGGTCCTGAAGTCCCTAGCTGATCCCTAGCCTTTAGCGCTCCACCTTTCCAAGTTTTCTTAGGTTTGTGTTAAATGTAATGTCCAGCATTTTTAGATGTATTTGGCAGGAAGAACAGGGGAAAATATGTCTATTCCATCATCCCAGAAGCAGAAGTCCCCAATACGTTATATTTTCCATTGCATAAGTGAGGAAACAGACTTACTTATGTGTGTCCAAAATCACAAAATTCAGAGTAGGATACAGACTAAAATTACCACGTAGCTTCACCTCCTACCCAGAATCTATAAGAGCCAGCAGTGGGGGCCACAACCATCCACAGGATCACAAATCACACAGGAGGTACACACCAGGACTGAATATAATCTCACATTTGTGTCACTCTATAACTGGTACCGTTCTCCTGTGCCACACAGGCCTACGTGCCCTAGGTCCAAATATAAGAAGAGTGGTCACATGAGATAAGGATTAGGCTTTCAGCACTGTCCAATCAGAGAGCAGAAATTATCCATCAGAGATGCCATCAGATAGGGCCTCTGAAGGGGTGGTCCATGGACCACCTGTGTAAGAAGGTTAAACATGTCTGTTAGAAATGCAGACACTGAGGTGATTTTGTGTGTGTGTGCCCCCCTGTAGATTGTTAATCACTGATACAGAGGAAAAAGGGGGAGAATTCGCAATCTCTTAGAGCTGTTCAAACTGAGACTCTATGATCCTTTGGAGAAAATTGCCCCAGTCATCCTGTGTGAGTGACTGCCCATGCTGCTCCTTTAATTTCTGCTAAAACTAGCCTGGTGAGCAAGGCCAACCCAGTCCTTGTTAACAGGAACATGCCATGAGCCTCGGGTGGCAGGGAGCTTCCTCCAGGGAAAGGAAGACTGGGGGAAGAAGGAGGGACCGAGTTAGAAGTGGCCGACAGTAGAAGACTAATGGGATTAATACTTGAGATTCATTAGCAAAGGATTCTGGAACCTTGCCAGCCCTCTCTAGCAAATGGCCCCCGACTGCCCCCTTAATAGCATTAAGTGAAATTACAAAGCAGAGATGCCGGCTGATCAATCTCCTTGGGGTTTTTCTGCAGACGTGGTGCAGTGAGGGTGGGGACGGTCCTTCAGTGGGACTGCCACTGTTTCTCTGCCAGTAGCTGAAGAACTTTGTGCACTTTGTCAGTTTTCCTCTCTCCTGGTGGGAGGGAAGGAGCCAAACAAGGAGGTCTGGATCGTGGTTCAAGCTTATACCTTATCCCATCCCATCCCACTCCACCCCATATCACAAAGCCACCTACCTCTCAAAGTGGGCCAGGTAGAGGCAGAATGCTCTGTTGAGGAAATTTCCATGGCCACAAAATTTGGGTTGGAATAGTGTCCTGGGCAGAGGTCATTGTGGAATGGTGCCGGGAAGGACTTTCTTTATCTCCACATAGCCTGATCCTAGGTTCTTTGAACATCTCAGATGCTTCAGATTGAGAAGAAGGGGTCCTTGTCCACTGGGTACCACTTCTTCCAGGAGGGCAGCTCTGGGGCAGGGAACCTATTCTGAAGCCCACTGAGGGCTTAGGGGCTTAGAGGTTTGGAGACGTTAGTTACTTCTCATTTCTTTTAGCATGGACTTCATCACAGCTCTTGACTCTGCCTGATGGAAAGTTCTTGAAGTTGCTAGGAGCAGCCTGCTGCCTTGTCAGACCGCCTGCTCACATTCTCCACTGCCTTGGCCTAGCCCATGGAGTTTCATGGTGATCCATCATCTTGTTCTCCTCATGACAAGCCTTGATCACCCACATCCCTCTTTTCTTCTAGGAAGAGGGAAGATAACTAAGCCATGTCAGGGAGTGAGAGCAGACGGCTAAGCAGTGGCGGCTCCTGTAGAGGGGATGAACCCCCCAGGGGACCAGGGCTGGTGCGCCAGATGAGGAGCACCTCGGCTTTCGGGATACTTCTGTATTGGCAGCAACCATCGAATCTGCCTTCCTGAATCTCATTGGCCAGGCTTGTCTCCTGCCAGGATCAGAGTCTTTGCCCCTCACCGAGACCAGTCAGCAGCACAGTCGGCAGCAGAGTAAGCCAAAAGCAATTTCTTCATGACATTTTCACAGGAGGGTGGGATTTAGTACATATTGTGCATTTCTCTGGGCTCCCTAAGGATATGATGGCACCCAAACCTACAGCCAGCTAGCACCATAGAGGTGTGTGTGCGTGTGTGTGTGTGTGTGTGTGTGTGTGTGTGTGTAGGTCCTGCTGAGGCTGTCCGCAAACAGTTTTGCCTGTAAGAGTAAGCAAAGGTGTTTCCAGATACCCAGTGAATAATCTTGTCTATACTACATCAAAATGGGAGATCAATTCTGGTAATTACTCTATTTCCTTGATTCTAATATGCCATTGATTATAAGATGCACCATTGATTTAATAGCTGCTTCAGAAAGAAAGAAATTTTACAATAAACACGCACATCTATTTGAAGACACATCTCTATTTCAGAAATGTTCAAATGTGTGTAGGGGAAGCAGGCAATAGATGCATACTACAATTAAGAGAAAATGGAAATGGGGAGATAGTCAAACACATTTCCTGATGAATTCGTCAGTAAATGCAGTCAGTATGATTTATTGGTCTGTACTGTGATAGAGAACCTTGTTGGGTGAGGGATTTTTGTGTGTTGGCGGAGGGAGGGCACCTTAGACTATGACCCAACAGCCTTGAGTTCAATTATCATGCTCCATTCTTTGCCAGTTCTCAAGAGGCCCTTCCAAAGAGTAACTCCTTTTATTTACTGTCACGACAGGCATCTGATTCTAAATAGGTGATTCCCAGAATTAAAGATAAGAAGATAGTCTCATCTCTTTCATCTGGCATTGTCTTCTGAGCTCAGTTCCTCCCCTCAGTTCCTCAGGGATTCAGATCTCCTATGGTGCCCCCATCCTCAAAGGCCCACACCTCAGGATTGTATCAGAAAGGCTGGGCATTCTCCTCCCACACATCATCCAGGTGACGACTGAGTGAGACAATTACCATTTGCCCCCAGCCTGTCTCTCCCACCTTTTCTCCCAGACACTCCAAAATCTATTGCCAAACTCTCACTCACCCTCTATCACTCCAAGCTTCCTCCTGACAGCGGCTTTTATCGATGCTGTTCTCCTAACCTGGGGGGTCTTGGATGCTCCTGATCAACAGAGGCAAGACAGTTGGGCTTTGTACACACACTCGATTATGTGGTGGCCCTAACAGCAAGCCAGCAGGATATCAGGAAGGTCTGAGGTCTGAGGTTCGAAGTGGTAGGGGAAGGCATCTTTGAGACAACGGAAATGAGAAAATGTTGGTCCACACTGGAGAGTGGAAGGAACTGGCGAAGGACTGAGCAAAAAAGGGGACTAGAGAGGTCCAGGAGAAAGATAGTCAATAAAAAGACTTAAGAGGGAGAGAATCTTTACAAAGGTTCTAGAGAATAATCCTGCTATGAAGAAGGCAGGGACATTTTCAGAGGTCCTGATAAGTCTCCTCTAGATTTGTAAGTCTCCTTTCATCTGGTTTTTCAGCCTTTCAATCAATGGTTTTCAACCTGGGATTAGGGTACTGCCCTGCCCACGGTTGCTTGGAAGTGTCTGGGGGAGTTTGATTGTCACAATAAGTGGAAATCTACTGTCATTTAATGGGAAGGGCCAGGCATGCTGAGAGTTCTGAAGTTTTTGGAATAGGCTTGCACAGGAAAGATTTACCTATTCAAATAACCAAGATACACGGATTAAGAAACATTAACCCCTGCACTATCTCACCTGGTCTCCAGGGGGCGCTCTTTCTCCTCATTGGGCTGGCCTAATTGTGCCCTGATTGCCTGGGGTCCCCTACCAGACAAGAGTCTGATTTGGAATTTTCCAATGGAACTTTCTTAAGAAACTAAGAGAAGACAGATGGGAAATCATCACAGAAAGCAACAAAACATAAAAACAGATGAGCATCAACAGACTTCTAAATCTAAGGAAGATGAAATCTATTTAGTCTAGTCACAGAAGTATTTTCTTAAAAACTCACATTGTTTTTCTGATTGAAATAATTTTCTAGGTACAGAGGCCTCATTTCTCTTTTCACTGTAAGGATGTCACAGCCATTTGTGGTTCAGGCTGGTCCTGCTGCCGTCCTGTGTAAGCTTTTCAGAGGCCAGTCCCTAGACCTCTCTCTGGGTACAACCCAGACAAATGGGTCCAGATCCACTCCAGTCCCAAGCTGCCCTGGTCTTCTGGGCTCTTCTGGTTCCACACACTAGGCCTAAGCATCAGGTCTGTCTGAAGAAGGTGTGGTCTTCTCATTTGCCTATCCTGTCTCATAAGGATAAGGTAATCCTATGAGTGATGGAGTACTCATAAACTCCCATGACTTAACACAATAGAAGTTTGTTTTCCACTCACTTCAATTCTAAAACAAGTGTTCCTAATTTGTAGCATGTTGGAAACAGCATGATCTACCCCTCCCTCCATGCCACAAGCCACCAAAAAGCTTTGGTAGAGGTACCCATGAATGTGGATGAAAGTCCCTCCAGGCTTTCCCCACCAAGAATCTGGAAAGACACGTACCCTGTGGGCTGGGGCAATATGTCCTTTGTGTCCCTGGGACGTGCACCTGGGCAAGCGCTCATCCAAGGCATGGAGAGCTCTGATCCTCCCTCAAAGTGAAAGAGCTCTGCAAAGTTGCAATCACTGACACCAAAAAATATGTTTCCATTGTTCCTTGTCTGTTTAACTACCATAAATTCTTCAACACTATTTCTTCTTACTTTATTTACTCAAGTAAATACTTTTGTTTCTACTTACCATCATTAAAGACAGTTTAATCTTAGATATCCTACAGCTCTATGGAGGAGATTGTCAGGGTTTTTAAATGATTAAAATAAGGGCTTAATATAAAAGGTAAAACTATACTAACAAGGCCATTGCCCCACACACAAAAGATCCATATTAAAGAGTTCTGAATCCAGTCTTGGAAAAATAGGCTTGAGCAAATGCTTTTACCTTTGCAAAAGAAGTTATTTTTCTCCTTGACGCCAAACAGACTAACTTTTGGTCATTGTGTTAATAATGTAGCTAAAACTTTGTACATAACTCATCTAAGCCTTTCAATTGCTTTCTTGTTTGTAAAACCTGCTTTAAAAACACTATATCAATACTCTGCCCTTTATCGTCTAAGCACCAAATGTAGAAACTGTGAAAAACCTTACTGAGCAACATGTCCTTGGTTTGGCTTTGGGAGTTAACTGAACTGTAGATAGGTGCACCTGCAAAAACATGTTTCACTGATCAAAGCACTATGTTTCTCTAACAAAGACACTGTGTAATCAAAAATCACTTTCTTAAACTTTAACCTAACTGCATCCCCCAACCTCCTCTTGCTTTGGAATAATAAAAAACTGGGACCCTTGTCAGTCAGGAGAGACAGAAACAGTAGAGAGACAGAAAAAGCAGAGACAGAAACAGTAGAGAGACAGAAAAAGCAGAGACAGAAACAGTAGAGAGACAGAAACAGTAGATAGACAAAAAACAGTAAAGAGACAAAAACAAAAGCAAAGACAGAGACAGAAGCAAAAAGAAAGACAAAAGCAGAGACAATGCCTGAGAGCCTAAGAGCCTAAAAGCCTGAGAGCCATAGAGCCTGCAAAGAGAGAACCTGCAAAGCCAGAGCCAGAGCCAGGGCCAGAGCTAAAGCCAATGCCAGAGCCAGTGCCAGAGCCTGCTTCATAGGTCTCTCCTGACTGACCTCGGGTCTGTCAGCTTGCATCAAATCTCCGTGTCCGTGTCATTATTTTCGCCTGCCAGACATCCCTTGGTTCGGGACCCACATCTCTGCTGAGGCTGGTCCCCAGCAGTAGCAATTCTCCAAGTGATGATTCTGGTCTTAGTCTCCTTCCATCTGATGGTTCCTCCATCTTTGTTTGATATGTGGTTTTGAAGGCTGCCATCTTATCTGTATCAAGCCTGAAGAAGAGCAAGGAGCATGGAGGATTGCATGTCTGTGGTTTTTATGGACCAGACCTGGAATCACCACACATTACTTCTGGTCATATTCTCCTGGCAGGAACACAGACACATGACCTTACCAGGCTCCAAGAGAGACTGGGAACTGTAGTCTAGCTGTGTGTCTAGGAAGATGAAAGTTGGGATTCGATCATCAATCAAGAGTATCTGCCCCAATCCCCTCAAGTATAGGATTTTAGAGTCCCACTCTTATTTTCCTCTATCATTTTTGGCTGATATACAGCATTTCCCAATTAAGAATAAATGGTTGATTTTTCAAAAGGTGAAACATAGCATTACTATATGACCCTCCAATTCTACTCCTTGGTGTACACCAAAGCATCTAAACAGTACTCCAGCAAATACTTATACATGTATATTCATAGCAGTACTATTCACAGGAGCCAAAAAGTAGAAAAAAACAAACATCCATTGACAGAATGAATGGATAAACAAATCGTGCTATATACATACAATGAGGTATTAGCCATAAAAAGGAATAAACTACTTATATATGTTACAGTGTGGGTGGACTTCAAAACCTTATGCTAAGTAAAATAAATAAATACACAAAAGGTCACATATTGCATGATTCCATTTACATGAAATGCCCCATAGGAAAGTCCATAGAGACCGAAAGCAGATCAGTGGCTGTCAAGGTACAGGGGGGCAGAGTACAGAGTGGCTGCTTACGCGCACAGGGCCTCCACTGGGAGCCATGAAGATGGTTTGGAAGTAGACAGAGGTGGTCAAACAACATTGTGAGTCTACGAAATGCCACTGAATTGTGCACTTTAAGATGGTTAATTTTGTGTTATGTGAATTTCATCTCATTTAAAAAATTATTGATTCTAAAAAAAAGGAATAAGTGGGTTGGTTTTTAAATTTTTGTTTTTGTTGAAACCCATCTTTTACCCATTATTCTTTGTTAGTTCTTCTGGTCTCTATGACATAATTCTTCTGGTCCATATCACATAAGATGGTATGTATCATCTTGGCCTGACCCAGCAACCTATGTCATCCCATTCACCTTTTTATTTTTTTTATTTTTTTTATTTTTTTAAAGATTTTATTTATTTGACAGAGAGAAACACAGCCAGAGAGGGAACACAAGCAGGGGGAGTGAGAGAGGGACAAGCAGGCTTCCCGCCGAGCAGGGAGCCCGACGTGGGACTCGATCCTGGGTCTCCGGGATCATGACCTGAGCCGAAGGCAGTCGCTTAACCAACTGAGCCACCCAGGCGCCCCCCATTCACCTTTTTAAGACATAGGGAGATTAACTGGCTTATTTTTCCTTAACTCCTTGGGCTCCCCCTTTGGGTTTAGTTTCCAATAATACAAAATGCATTTCTTTTTTTTTTTTTTTTAAGATTTTATTTATTTATTTGACAGAGAGAGAGATCACAAGTAGGCAGAGAGGCAGGCAGAGAGAGAGGAGGAAGCAGGCTACCTGCCGAGCAGAGAGTCCGATGCGGGCCTCGATCCCAGGACCCTGAGATCATGACCTGAGCTGAGGGCAGAGGCTTTAACCCACTGAGCCACCCAGGTGCCCCAAAATGCATTTCTAAGGTACAGAGTGATTCTCTGTCAGAGTTCATTTTCTGACCAATTATGATTGACATATACACCCTGGACTGATTGTTAACATTCTCACTTCCATTCACTTCTGGAAACTTCTTAGCTTCTTTCCTACCATGCCCATCCTCACCCACTAGCTGCTTTACCACTCTTGTCCTCTGGTTTCTATCCAGAAGCTTGAGGCCTGGATATTTTTAAGGCTTCCTAAGACCTAGATCCCATCTTTTCTGCATGCATGATCCTAGTCAAATATTCCCTACAATAATAAAAATAATTTAAAAAAGTAATCCGATCTTGCTTATGTTTCAAATAAAATAGCACTTGCCATGTTGCTTTGTACTTTTTTTTCTTTTTGATATAGGACCTTTTATTCCTCTAGACTGTAAGCCCTTTGGGGGTAAGAACCATGCCTTAATCGCCTCTATATTCTTAGCACTTACTGTAGCACCTGGTATATGGTACTGTTCAATAACTATGAGTTAAGTGAATGAGCAAAATGTAATAACATACAGATAAGAGAAAGGTTGTTTTCTCATAGGAATAAACAACTTGATTGAAGCCATTCTCTTGTAAAGAGAACAGCTTTTACCTGAAATCAATGGATTGTTCATTCCTGGAGACTAGCACAAAATAACCATTATCTGGGGCTGGCACAAATTACAAGCAGGCAGGCTCAAGGAAAGAAAAAAAATGTGTTATAAATGGTAGCCTAGAACTCAGGAAACAGTAGAAATGGGCAGATAAGGAGTAGTCAGAACAGAAAAACCAGGGGCACCTGAGTGGCTCATTGATTTATTTTTTTTAATTTTTATTTATTTTTTTTAGTAAGATTATATTCCTTTTTATTTCCTTTCAAATAATCTGCATTAAAAATTAATGACTACTCTTTAAACACAATGAGGTTACAGTTCTAAAAAATATATCTTAAGAATCTTTCAAAGAAATACCTCTATTTTGTATTTTCTCATTTCTTTTTTTTTTTATTGTTACTTAAATTTTTTTTCCCAGTGTTCCAAGATTCATTCCCCATTCCCCACACCCAGTGCTCCACGCATTAGGTACCCCCAGTACCCACCACCAGGCTCTCCCATCCCTCCATCCCCCTCCCTCCAAGTCCCTCAGTTTGTTTCTGTGTCCAAAGTCTCTGTTGTTTCGTTTCTCTCCCTAGATTACCCTACTTCCCATTTACTTTCCTTCTCCCACTGTCCTCCAGGTTATCCCTCATGCACCGCAAGTAAGTGAAACCATGTGATACTTGACTTTCTCTATTTGGCTTATTTCACTCAGCATAATCTCTTCCAGTCCAGTCCATGTTGCTACAAAAGTAGGATATTCATCCTTTCTGATGGAGGCATAGTATTCCATTGTATATATGTACCACATCTTCTTTATCCATTCATCTGTTGATGGGCACCTTGGCTCTTTCCACAGTTTGGCGATTGTGGCCATTGCTGCAATGAACATTGGGGTACATATGGCCCTTCTTTTCACTACATCTGTATCTTTGGGATAAATACCCAGTGGTACAATAGCAGGGTCATAGCGTAGCTCTATTTTTAATTTTTAAAGGAATCTCCACACTGTTTTCCAAAGCGGCTGCACCAGTTTACATTCCCACCAATAGTGTAAGAGGGTTCCCCTTTCTCTGCAGCCTCTCCAACACTTGTTGTTTCCTGACTTGTTAATTTTGGCCGTTCTGCCTAGTGTAAGGTGATATCTCAGTGTGGTTTTGATTTAGAGTCTGACTCGTGATTTTATCTCAGGTCATGAACTCATGGGTGGTGGCATCTAGCCTCAAGTTGAGCTCCATGCTTAGCAGAGAGTCTGCTTGAGGTTCTCTCCCTCTGCCCCTCCTCCCACTCTCTCTCTCTCTTAAATAGATAAATCTTGAAGAATAAGAAGAATAAGAATGAGGAGGAGGAGGAGGAGGAGGAGGAGGAGGAGGAGGAGAAGAAGAAGAAGAAGAAGAAGAAGAAGAAGAAGAAGAAGAAGAAGAAGAAGAAGAAAACAACCCTACTCACTGGGGGAGGATGGGAAGGTCTGACTGTAGGCTGGAGGGGGAATCTAGCCAGGCACTTCCCTCTGACTGTAGGTGGATGGACGTATGTGATGGTGTGGATGGTCTTAGGGAAGCCTTCAAAGGGAAGAGGACGAAGAGAGAATCCCAGCAGTTTTGGACCATGGTAAGGGATGGGGAGGTGCTTTGAGCAGGAACCATGAGAGAAGTAAATGAGTAGATCATCAGCATCAGGGGGAACTGAGTAAGCTGGGCTCTGGACAAGATTTTTGGAAGGAGTCATGGAATAAGAAATCCTGGGAAGATGGATGGAAGTTGGGTCTTGGCTTTGGAAGCCCTGGGTCCTTGCCAAGTTTTCCAGGTAGGTATCACGGCCCAGATAAGGCTTAGGAGCTAGGTTAGAGCAGGACTGGGTGATGTATGCTTGAACTCTTGAAATAGGTAGGACTCTTTAAACTCATCATGACTGAGGTCAGAATGAGCCCCCAGGGTTGAGGCAGGGTTGAGTAAGCAGATGGGACTCAAGTGCTAGACTCTAGGGTCTAGAGTCTCTTGCAGTCCCTGCTAGAGAATGGGGAAGGGAGGCCTACAGGGAACAAGGAGCCACTAAAAGTTAAGCCTGCACAAATCAGACTTATGTGCTTGCCAAGCTGATTCAATGATCAGGCTGCGTACCTATAAATTACTCCACTGGATTTAATGTGTATACGTTTTAAAGATTTTCTTTCCCCATAGCAAAGCAGATTTACAGTCTGAATGACTGAGCTTATTAATCCTAATAACTTTCTGTAGAACAGAGGTATATGAGAACACAAGAAGGAAGGGCTATGTCCTGAGGTCCAAGAAGCAAGAGGAGCTCTTCCCATTACCCACAACTATGTGAGTGCAGAATGTCTTCTGGTGACCATGACCTTGGTGGTTTCTCACGCCTTACCTATCCAGCTGGCATGCCTCCTTCCCTGAGGACTCTGGTGGTGTCCTTCAGCCCTTCCTGAATATATTCACCTTGAGCTGTCAGTACAGCATCCCCAGGCGAGTTCCTGGGAGAGGGCTGGCTTCACGGAGGACTGGTTGCCTTCTTTCCTGCTACTTTGGAGCATGATTCTCCTTTTTTACCCCCTCAGCATTTTTTAAAACGAATTATCTTGTGTTATTTTCAATAAATCCCCTTTTCAAATTTGATCAGTCTAAGTCAGTGCTGATATTTATAATCAGGAGCCCTAATAAACACAGACATTGGAGTCTTAAGTGGTGGCAGAAACCCATCTTCAGAGGAACGAGAGGGCGTCAGGATTTGTTATCTGCCTAGTTCTGAAAGCAGCAAAAATCCAGCCAGAACTCTAGCGACCTGTGACTCAAGTGCCCAAACAGCTCCTTAAGTTATCCCCCATGGTCCCCAGAATGAAGCGCCCACTGTGGGCAAGGATATGGTGGTTCCCTAGCAGCCACTCCAGGCGCCTGCGGCACATGCCTGCCCTCCTGATCTCGGTGCAGCTGTGGGACCGCCGCACCCAAGCCTGTGCCTGCTTCTTTCTGTTCCCTTCCTCAAGGTTTTCTGCAAAGCCACGGAGGAACACTCAGCCATCACCAGGTCAGCTAGCCCCCAATGTGGGGAAAGTTAACCTCCCTGAAGGCAAATCCCAAAGGGGGATGAGAACTGGAAAATAAGCAGTCCCATTCCTTTTCTTTTCTTATGAGGCCAATGTGGAGGAGCCTTCAACAATGTGCTTCAGAAGCCCCTGTGCAGTGAGCCCCCCACATTTACCAGCTCCATCTGGTCCCCTTACTTGACTTTTCTATCTTTCCGTCTCACTGTCTCTGCTTTCTGATGGAAATTCCAGATAAACTACCTGCACCCAAGTCTGAGTCTTGAGCCTGTTTCAGGAGAGGGCAAAGTAACAGACTAGGGACAGTGGGAAGTGGAAAGCAATTAAAGGACCAGAAGTGGGGGTGGGGGAAAGGGCAGTGGGAGGTTGCTGAGTTGCTTCTGCCGGCCCTGGGAAACTTAAGGAGAGAATGAAAACTCAAATTCACACATCAGCCCAAGGCATGGACAGAAACCCAGGGACTTTTGATGACCTTACTGAAAGTCTCTCTTCCAAGAGAGTTGCAAGACCAAGCATAGCATTTTATCCTGTAGGTGGTCAAATAATAAATCTAGTTTAAAATCACAGCTTCTGGGGCATCTGAGTACCTCAGTCATTAGGCATCTGCCTTCAGCTTGGGTTGTGGTCCGAGGGCCCTGGGATCGAGCCCTGCATCAGGCTCCCTGCTCGGCAGGGAGCCTGTTTCATCCTTTCCCACACTCCCTGCTTGTGTTCCCTCTCTAGCTGTGTCTCTGTAAAATAAATAAACAACATCTTGAAAAAACAAAAACAAAACAAAAACACCACTCAGCTCTAAAAAAAAAAAAAAAATCACAGTTTCTCAGGGCGCCTACGTGGCTCAGTAGGTTAAGCATCTGCCTTCAACTCAGGTCATGGAACGGAGCCCTGCATCAGGCTCCTTGCTCTGCGTGGAGCCCGCCTCTCCCTCGGCCTGACACTCCCCCTGCTTGTGCTCCTGCGTGTGTGCTCTCTCTCTCTGACAAATAAGTAAATAAAATCTTAAAAAAAAAAAAATCACAGCTTCTCTACATTTCTGATGTGAAAGATAGGACATAGACCAGGAAAAAACGGGGCCCCCACAGCTGGAATGAGGATAGCTGGGAGTGAATGAAAGTCTCAGTTTGCTTGTCAGCAAAATAAAGATGACAGCACCCATATAAGTCCAACCACGCGCAAGTGCCATTTTTGTAGATCAAAAACAATTGAATTTTAGCGATTTCATATGCTTCGACGTAATTCTCACACCTTAGGGTTGAAGGGAGGCCCAGATGAGGTCATGGCCGTGAGAGTGACTCACAAGAAGGGAAGGGCCATGCAAACGTCACTGTGGGTGAGTGTGGGATATCCGTGGCCAGCTCGACTCAGTGTGTTTGGAGTAGAGGAATCATTTTGGTTAATTCTGTTTGTATAATAAGTAGCAATTGGAAGAAATAACATTAAAACGTCAAATTCACATGACAGGTAGAGTCAAAGCTGGTTTGGAGCTCAGGACTGTGAGAGGAAGGGCCACGGGCTGCGGTGGGCGGCCGAAGGTTGTCTTGCAGAGCGCTGTGGGTGCAGGCCAACCAGCCTTCCAGCCCCCCTGCATTTAGCATTCCGTGGCTCTTGGAAGCCCCTTGGGGAATTTTTTGGCCCTCTGTTTCCTCCAAGCACACACCGTATTCATTCACACTCACTGTCCCTCTCCCAGACTCCCAAGGTGACAGCCTCCCCCGAATCCGTGATGCAGTAGGGAGCTTTCCTGGTGAATGTCAATATGTACAGGTCCGTGGGAGCCCACAGCTTCCGGTATAGACGCCCCCCTCCCCACCCCAGCACCCTCAGTGACTCTGGGGGCGGTGAGCTTCTCCCATCAAATGTCGTTCCTGTTGTTATTTCACTGGCTCGGAATGGCGGCTGTGTCAGATAGGGTATGAGGAGGGGGATGGGCTTGAAGACTCCTGGGACCCAGGT
The DNA here is from genome assembly GCA_004023965.1 of Spilogale gracilis. Lineage (NCBI taxonomy): Eukaryota > Metazoa > Chordata > Mammalia > Carnivora > Mephitidae > Spilogale > Spilogale gracilis. The sequence continues at coordinate 82,069 of PITA01004219.1, forward strand.
CGCCGGCAGGGTCAGTGGCTAGCGGAATTAACACCGAGCTTGCCGTTAAAGCACAGCCTTCCAGTTGTCCCTTTGCGTTCGTGTTGGCCGTCTTTCCTGTCCTACACGAGGAAGACTCTTGATCACCTAAACTTGCTGTGAGTTTAAGTCATAGAATCATCCGCTGTGAGAGCCAGTAGGGTCCTCAGAGACCAACCACAGCAGAAGAAACTGAAGCCGGAGATCAGAGGCTTGATTAGAAACTAGGCCTGTGGAATCCCCCAGGTAGTTCTCTTACTGTCTCATAACATCTTTTGAACAATGTGCTGCCACTGATGAGAGTATGAGTGTGACAGAGAATAGTCCTGGGTTCATCTAAATCTGCCTCCCGCCAGCTGTGTGACCTTGGGAGCATCACCTGACCTCTCTGAACAAACCTTCATCATCTGTAACCTCTCAGGGTTGTAGAGACTCAAATACCATATATAGTGCAGATGATACAGTGGGCTCATCAAAGTCCGTTTTATTTCACTGCAGAATAAAAGACAAACTTTGTTGAAGGGTTGATAAGCAAGTAAGAAGATTTGGTGCAGTCTTGGTCCTGGGGGAGGAAAGAAGGGTAAGGAACCCCAGGAGCTGAGGCCACCCTATGTTATCTGCTTCTGTACAGGGCTGGCACTGGTTCCCCAGTTTGATTAAATTCAGGAAGCTTTTATTGAACCCTTATTATGTGCCAGACCAGGTTAAGTTTTGTGGGTACAGGCTACTCTAAGACCTTACCTTACCCCCCCCCCCGGAAGGTGACCCTCTAGCTTGGGGGACAGATGAGTAAACAAGAAGCTGATGTTGTTCTGCATAGGAGGTATGCTAGCAGAGGAGTGAACAAGGAAAAGGGCATTTCAGGCAGAAGGAACAGTTTGAACAAGTGCCCGGAGGCATGAAAATCAATTTGGAGAATGTATCAGGTAGGCCTGGGCTTGGCAGCTGACAATAGAAAACTCAAAATAGCAGGGCTTAAGCAAGCTCGAGGTTTTTTTCTTTCTCACATAAAAGCAGCGCAGAGCCTGGCAGCCCAGGGCTGACTGATGTGGCCCCTCCACGGTCCTCAGGAACCCAGGCTCTTAGAGCACGGACTCCGGAGTCATGCTGGCTGGGTCTTAATTCTTTCTCAGGCCAAGAGACCATGAGGAGGTCACCTTTTTCCTCTGTTTTCTCAGCTGTAAAATGAGGGTAATAAAAGGACCCATCTCATTGAATTGTGAAGATTAAATGATTCAGCTGGAGATGTGTTGAACAGAACCGGGTACATAATGGAGCCATATATATTTCAACATTCTATTATTCTGTCCTATCATCCTTAGTGCTTGGCTTTCTTTCTCAAGGTCACCTCACAGTCCAGAATGGCTGCTTGCGTTCCAGCCATCACATCCCAGCTCTAGGCAGCTGAAATAAGAAAGGGGAGGAGGGCAAAGGCCTTTCCCTCCAGCTGTGGCATCAGTTTCCTTTAAGTAGCTTTCCAAAATTCCCAACACATCGCTTGTGCTTACATATCACTGGCCTGAACTTAGTCACTTGGCTTCATATCCAAGGGAGGTTTGCAACCCATGGTCTTTTCGCTGAGTTCTATTAGAAAGAAAGGATAAGGGATATGGATTTTGATTGGCATGATCTTGAGATTAGTGATAAGAAGTATATATTGGGTGCCCTTTTCAGAGCTCTCCAAATCCTTGGAATTTACTGTGATAAGAACGATAAAGGTATCTTTGTTATGTCAATGTGACAATTCCCAGATTGCCCTTAGGTAACAAAGACCAAGAGTTGATTGGAGGGGTAAGGGACCCACCATGTGATTAGAAGTTCATTAGAAGGGCACACCTGGGTGGCTCAGTTGGTTGAGCGACTGCCTTGGCTCAGGTCATGATCCCGGAGTCCTAGGATCGAGCCCCGCATCGCCTCCCTGCTCGGCAGGAAGCCTGCTTCTCCCACTCTCACTCCCCTTGCTTGTGTTCCCTCTCTAGCTGTGTTTCTCTCTGTCAAATAAATAAATAAAATCTAAGGAAAAAGAAAAAAAACACAGATGGAGCATTGGAGCCATGGGAGTTTGAGCTCCCTTAGTACCACAGGTAGGGTGAGATGAGGGTTGAGGAAAGAGGTGTGTTCAGGTTCTGGCCTCAGCGGTGCTTGCCCGGGGCTGGGAGTGGTGAGGGGCGATGCTGTAAGAAAGGCAGCACACCTGACCGCTGTCTCTCTGTATCTCACCTCGTGGTGCTGGGCTCACCCCACTTTCTCTTCTTAACCAGCTGCCGCCAGTCTGTGATCATCATGCAATACATTACCTTGAAAAATGAACAGAGCTTTTTAGTAATGTGCTTGCCTGCATCCCGCCCTCCTCACCAGCCGTTGCAGATAGAACCCCGGAGAACACCACCATCTGGGGAGAGGAAGAGGACGAAGAGGAATCCATGTTCTGGTGAGGACCCTGAGCACCAGCTTACTGGGCACCTTCACGGAACAAGCCTCTGGTCTGTCCGCGTGAGTGAGTTTGCCGAGGCGGGGGCGGGGCGGGCCAGGGCTCTCTCTCAGCTGAGGAGAGAGGAACGGGGACATGGGTGTCCCAGCCTTCATCCCAGCTGTGGTTGATGGCAGAGCCGTCACCCAGTCAGAGACCCTTCTGGAAACCAGACCTGCTCTAGAAGCTCTCCTTTTATGCTCTCGGTCCCAAGCCCTTCCCTCTCCTTTGTGAAGAGGGGGACAAAAGTTTGAGCCAGCTTTGCTCTAGGAGGCAAAATTCTTTGTCCTCAGCACAATTCTTTGCTCCTGACCTGCCAGTCCCTGCTGCCTTCTCCTGGGACAGTGACAGACTGGCCAGCAAGGAGAAAGCAGGGTTCCCACACTCCACTTAACTCCGGGGAAATGGGATATGTTTGCTATCTCTTGCTGCATATCTTTTTACCCTAAAGTTTAGTAGTTTTAAGGTTTAACACAATAAAAAGCATACATAATAAAAGCAAAAAATAATGAACTCCGTTCCTGTGAGTCAGGAATCTGGGAGAGACTGCGCCAGGCTGTGGAGTTTGCTGTCAAGACATTGGCTGGGGCTGTGGCCATCGGAGGACTGGAGTGGAACTGAGGGCCTTGCAGGGCAGCAACCCCTGTATCATGAGCAAGATGGTCCTACCCCTGGCAAGAAGCCTCAGCCCATCTCCTTGTGGACCTCTCCTGGAGCTGCCTGCCTGTCCTCGGAGGGGCATCTGGCTTCCCCAGAACGAGAGAGCCAGGGGAAAGAGCTGGACGGAAGCTGCTTTTGGATGACCCCTCCTCACTCCACATCTTACCCCTTTGATCTACCATATCCTACCCCTTGGAATCAACTTACGCAGTCAAGGAGAAGGGAAGGGAGGGTATCAAGGACTTAGCGAACATAGTGCACAAGCTCAACATAGGGCTTAGGTCTTGCAGATCCTGGGATGGAGGAAGCCAGAAGTGGAATTGGAGGGAGAGCACGTGCCTCATCCTCAAGTCTCCCAGAATCTGAAGGTAACAGTGGAAAATTATGTTGGGTTAGGTCGTCACTGGAGGATCCTATGATCTAAGACAGAAAGCCCCAAATGCCAGGGGGCTGCGATGTTGTCTCAGGAATGCCTCTCCTTGGACAGTACGGATACCCAGGCTGCTCCCTGCTACAAGTCACTCTTGCGGTGAAGGTTTGTAGCCTCCTCACTAGAAAGCACCTTCCTGTGGTATGGAAAGGGAAACTGAGGCCAGAAGAGGTTGTCCCCTAGTGAGGCACAGGTAGTGGCAGGGAAGATTCTAGAAAGGTCTGAGTGTATTCCCTGCCTCTCCACACTGCAGCATCTTGCTCCTGGCACTCTAGGAAGCAGGCATTTATGGGAAACTTCCAACAAGCCAGTAGTGTACTAAGTGTTTATATGTTGCTTCGTCCTTCTCCCAACCCACTGCAGTAAGTATAGATTCCCCCATTCCCCCATGAAGAAACTGAGGCTCAGGTCCAAAAGGTTTTGCTGTAGAAGTAGCCCAAGGTCACTCAGCCGCTGTGATTCTAACCCCACCTGACTGACTCCAAAGCTAACCTGCTTAATCCTGATGTTTTTCTACATCCCAAATCTTTCTGCTTCTAGAATTACGTCTCTTCTGCTGCCTCCATGGTCCCTGGATATCTCTTAATTTCCTACACGAAGACTGGGTTCTTGAAATGCGGGAGCCGGAGGTCTGAGGTTCCCTTGCAGGGAAGCAGTATTCAAGCCCACTTCCCCCATTCTCCTGGTGGGTTTGCATTACCGGAATCCTGGAAATGGGAGCCAGGAATCCATCCCCCCTCTTTATCCCCCTCTTTAGTAACACCAGGGTACCGGGGCCACACAGCACCGTCAGCTCAGTCTCCATTCCTGGCAGTGGCTGCAGTCAAGGTCAACAGCCATGGGGGCCGATCGCCCCTTATCCACCTGAGCGCCATTCCCTGGGCTCCCTAACCCCAGGTCTTCCTGCAGAGCGGTGGATGCCAGGATGGGAAAAAGCCCTTCGCCCTGAGCCCGTGGCCTCCCGTGGTGGCCACAGAGCCCCAGATTCCCCACCTGGGAAGCCAGCTCGGCCTCAGGAGCCACAGGGCCGCTTCATGCTCATGGCAGCCTCCAAAGGGTGCACGCGGAGGAAATCTGGTCAGTTAGGAGAGCCTGTGTTTCTAGACAAAACCACCCTCAGGAAGAAGGACACCTCCTAGACACTGGAGATGTAATGCATCCCCCTCCCTCTCCTAAGGCCAATCTGTAGTCTGAAAGATGATCAGGAGAAGGGGCACTTCTGAGTCTAGAGAAAGGACCGTGGAATCAAGGAATCCACTGATGGCCAGCCATCAGTCCGGCCTCCGTTGGGGAGATTGCAGGCTCCCCTGCTGTGGAGGGGGCTTTAGTGGAAGCCCCCCGAGTCCACCACTTCTTAACCCACCCTTCAGTCTCTTGGATAAGACACATCTTCTGCCCACCAAGGTGGCCTGTCGCCAGCCTCCTCACCCTTGCCCACCCTTCCTGCTCTCTGCTTACTTACAGCCAGTTTTATTTCTATCTGCTGACCCCGGTTGTACCCTTTGTGAATACATACTTTTCACTAAATATTATGTAAACTAGGGCTCCTGGGTGGCTCAGTCGGTTAAGGGGCTGCCTTTGACGCAGGTCATGATCTCAGGGTCCTGAGGTCGACCCCCCACTGGGCTCCCTGTTCAGTGGGGAGTCTGCCTCTCCATCTGCCCTTCCCCCCACTTGTGATTTCTCTCTCTCTCAAATAAATAAAATCTCTTACATTAATTAATTAATTAATTTTATATATTTATTTTGTTTATTTATTTGTCTCAGAGAGAGAGAGCACAAGCAGGGGGAGCAGCAGGCAGAGGGAGAAGCAGACTCCCCGCTGAGCAAGGAGCCTGATGCAGGACTCCATCTCAGGACCCTGGGATCATGACCTGATTCAAAGGCAGATGCTTAACTCACTGAGCCACCCAGGCATCCCAATAAATAAAATCTTTTTAAAAATGTGTAAAAAATGAGTTGTTTCCTTGAAAATTAACTTTAGTACTTTAGAGAGAGCCTAAAGCCTGGAAGGAAGGAAGGAAAGAAGGAAGGAAGGAAGGAAGGAAGGAAGGAAGGAAGGAAGGAAGGAAGGAAGAAGCTTTTGAGATGTGGCTGACTTGTGTGTAGAAGATCAGCAAGGGTGGGGCTAAGAGGATTTATTAAAATCCCAAGGGTCCTGCCTTCTCGTAGCTATACAACTGTTCTCGGGTCCTTGGGTAGGATAGAAAACCTGGCTGATGACTTACGGATGTGACTCACAGAAGAAAGACGAAGAGGAACTAAAGAGTGGATCTATACTTACACAAAAGGGCATAATTCTACATTAAAAAATTAGCAAATGTCCATTTATAATTCTTACAGTAAAGTAGCAGTTCATATAGGAAATCACTTGGCTGTGTCCCCACTGGAAGGCACATCTCACCCCATGGGGGCAGCAGCCAGTCCTTCCAGAGCGTAGCTAGGGAAGAGGCCACAGCACACCCCAAAGGCTAATTAGGAAATCAATACATCTAGGCCTAATTGACAAAGCTAATCATCTCTTTGAACTAAAGTGTCCTAGCTGCATTAGAATCATTAGTGCCTGTCAGTGAGAGATAAGGTTTTCAGTTTCCACCAGGAAACAGGGTTCCTTATTCAGCAATCCCAGACTTAATCAATACTTCCAATATCGTGACCCATGACCTGAGTCCAGTTAACAAATGCTTACACTTCTGAGAAGCGTCATTTCCCAGCGGCTGTCCCTACGGTGAGGCCATCTCCTGTTGGGTCCCTCAGCACACCTGCCCTCTGTGCTCAGCCCCCGAGCTGCGCCAGCGCCACAACGCTGGAAGCAAACCTTACCGCTGAGCCTGCCTTTACGGTACTTTCATGACCTCATCCTTCAAACTGGCACAGTGCTGCCTGGCGATTCCACTTCGTTTCTTTTCCGGGAAAACTTTCCCACTACGGGAGATGCCATCCGGCTCAGGCTCTTCTCTCCATAAGCCTCCCATCCCGGTTCCTTCACCTCTTCCCTGGGAGAACAGAAACCATTTGACATGCACTCCCTCATCTCTCCTAGTACCTCTGAGAAAACTCCAAGAGGTCAAGGACCTGAATGGTCTCAGTGCCTAGCACTGTGCCTGGGGCATTATGGGCTCTTGAAATTGATGATGAATGAATGAGTGTACCTCTACCTTTTCCTGATTTACCAGGTCATGTTCATTGTTTACAGCCTTCTGGAGGGGAGGGAGGAAGATCCCATCACATTGGCTTAGGCATCTGAGAAGATAGATAAAAATGAAACCCTTACTGTCTCGGACATTTGCAGAGCTACACCAAGACCATCTTTCCAGGCTAATCTCAGTTTTATTTCCATCTGTCATTGGCATTCTCCCGGATGATTATACTTTGCATGTTTGGAACCTTGGTGTGTAGCAGCAAACTACTGCTTGCCACATAGGGAGGGCTCAGTAAGAGTGATGAGTTGTTGAGTGCCCCTGACCTCAAAGTCACCCTGGATTCCTCCCTTTTCTGCCCTTTCCATATCCAATCCACTAGCAGACACCTTTAGTTTCGACCCCTATGCCAGAGCTGAGCAAGCGTTCTCTGTAAAGTCTCAGATGGCAGATACTGCTCATGTATGGGCCGCATGGTCTCCTCTCTAACTACTCCTTCTACCACGAAGTATGAAAGCAGCCAGAGACACTATGTAAATGAATGGGTATGGCTGTGTTACAATAAAGTTTTATTTGCAAAAATGGTCGCAGATGGGATTTGGCTTCATTTGCAGAACTGTGCTCTATGGCCTATCCCTAAATTGGTTCTTACAAAGAATATCATGCTAGGAAAAAGAGCCATCTTCCATGCCTTCCACCCTCTTCCAGAAGTCACTTGGGAGGGAGTAGTAAGCCTTCTGTGGTTGTGTGCATGTTTCTAGTCGGAGGTAAGCGTCTTTTCACCAGATCAACTAAGCTTTTCTCCTGGCCCTTGAATAGGTCTCTCACTTTACCCTTCTTTCCTACCAGCTCAAGTATTCGAGACAGAAGCTGGTGCCCTGCACTGCCTCTTACTAACTGGGTGACCTGTTCCCGGTCACTGAACCATTAAGAATGTCTCTTGTCTTATTTCAAAACTAGAGGAATTTTGCCACTTTCCTCATCGAGTTGTCCTGAGGCTTAAACATGATCGTGTATCTGAAATGCTTGGTCCGGCGCCTGGCGTAGAGCAAGTGTGCAGGAGCTGTCACTCCCCTCAGTGCTGATGTTACTGTCGTACCCTGGTCTGTGTCTCCACATACGACTGCAGTGGGGTTTCCTGTGTGACAATGTGGGCACCTGCATCTGTCTGCCAAGGTTTGAATCCCAGCTCCACCACTGACTGAGTGACCGTGGGGAAGTGCCTCAGTTTACCTAACTTGCAAGGCTGTCATGAGGATTACATGAATTTTATATAAAGTGCTTAGAAGGTGCTAGGCAAACAGTAAGCACTGTGGAAGTGTGTGCTATCACTATCGTCATTATCAGGACCAGGACAGAGTCCCAGAATCCCCCGGACTTCGGCATCCCTGGTGTCCAGGTGCCACACCAGCCCTCAACCCCTGGTGCCCTGCATAAAGAGAAGTGGGCCCCCCACTGCTTTGACAGAGTCTGAACCCCCATCCCTTGCAAAGCAGAGTTCAAAATCTTCTGCTGTTCTCCTTTCCATCCCCCCCAAAAGCATCTTCTCCTTTTTAGCCTGCTTTAAACCAGTGGGTAAGGACCCTCCCCCCCCATGCTCCTCTTCTCCCAAACCCCTTGTCCTTGGGGATATTTGTGTCCCTCGTACTTATTTAGTTTCCACAATCAGGCTGCTTATGCTGTGGTGATTGGAGTCATACAAACAGGGTAAGAATAGAATTCATGGTCATTAGTTCCCATAGAGACCTCATTCACTGTCACTGCTCCCAGCTGGGCAGGTGGGCAGGATGGGAGGGCAGGGTTAGGGTTCATCCCTCTCCTGAAGTCATTTAACATCTGCTGAAGTAGCTCACTCCCTTCTTGGCATTAAATAGCCCGAAGTCTGCCTCCTTTCCCCTTGTTTATGCTAGATGGACTCCACCGCTACTGACGTACGTTTCCATTGTGATAGCAGCAGGATTCCCACCCTTCAAGGGGCCCGAGCTTCCTTACAGTCAGGTGGATGCTCTTTGATTCCCACAGAGTCCTAGAGACCAACCCCCCCCCCAGGTGATCAGTGTTGCCTGATGAAGGTGAGCCCCAGATCGGTGGTCGCACCACTGTGGGCAGGGTTGATAGAGAAAGAATAAAGCACTGGGTACATTCTCTTGTTTTCCATGTTAAAACGTGCATTTAATTAGCTAGTGGCATAGCAACTGTTCTCAGGAGTTATGAAACACTCCAGTTGGAGAAGGGTTAAAAGAAATAAAACCTCCACAGAACAAATTGAGTGCTTTGCCATTAACGAAACTGTTATAAATTCCCTTTCTCTGAACATTTGCTTGTTTGTCTTTTTTTTCCCACCACCAGGCAGCCTCGGGACTTTTCACAGGCCTGATACGGCTTGAGTGCTGTTTCTGCTTAGATCACCAACGGTAATTATCTCCTCAGCACCTCTGCCTCTTTGTTCAGAGTTCCAAGCCTCAGAGATTCACTCCATTTTCAACTCCCCCCAAGTAGCTCTGAACTTGTTTTTAAAAGAGGTACTCTTGCCTGTATCTTCCCTTGGCTCCTTCTAATTGCTCACTCGGGTTCCTTCCTTCCATTGAGAGAAGTCTTCATTTTATCATCTGACTTCTAAGGGAATTAGGTCTTTATTCCTTCTGAAGAGTCATCAAACCAAATAGAACGTGAATTAAGTGAGCCTCTTCCCACACTGAAGAAGGAGCCGAGCATTGTAATTTTTATATAAAAATTTAAAATATAAAACTTGAAAGAGAAATTTAAAACAGAGCTGAGTTCAAAGTTAAGGGAGAAAAACCCTTAATTTGACTTAACAAAGAGGAGACTCAAAGTCAGGGCAGTTAACAGCCACTGAACTGTATGGCTCATGGAATTATAAAATTAGCTTGGGGCTGGAATTCTGATATCTGTCTAGGGAGAGGAGCCTAGGCTGCAGGGACATGTAGTGGAGTTGAGCTGTCATAAAGGTAGGGATTATGAAGAGTTGGTCTCTCCATGAAACGAGACAAGGAAACTTCCCCAACTGTCTTGGAATCAATGAAGAAAGCTTGATGTCCACTCTGACCATGGGTATACAAAGAGTTATTCTTAAGAAATTGGTATCCTGAAACAATCTGACAGGTTCAGGTTCTAAGTTCCTGGTAGTCACATGGTATAGGGACTCCCATATAAGAAATTAACATGAAAACCAACCAGAGGGGCGCCTGGGTGGCTCAGTTGGTTAAGCGACTGCCTTCGGCTTAGGTCATGATCCTGGAGACCTGGGATCGAGTCCCACATCGGGCTCCCTGCTCGGCGGGAAGCCTGCTTCTCCCTCTCTCACTCCCTCTGCTTGTGTTCCCCCTCTGGCTGTGTTTCTCTCTGTCAAATAAATAAAATCTTTAAAAAAAAAGAAAAAAAGAAAAAAAAAGAAAACCAACCAGAAACTGAAACCTGTGGGATCCTTGTGATGCCTTGTGGGAAGAGACACTTCCACAGCCCAGGGTCCTGTGGGGGTCCCGTGGGAAGTGATCCCCACTGAAGAGAGGCTCATAGTCAAATATTATAATCACAAAAGAAAAACAAACCACCCAAGGGAGAGCTAGCATATAGCTCAAGTCAAAGAGTTTGCACCTCAATATCTGGATATAATAAAGCAATTTACAAGAGACTTTAATAAGTACCCTTAACACTGAAAAATGTTTAAGATGGAATAAACATCAAGATGATATACATAAGACCCTATAACAAAAAATGTAATTATCAAAAAGAACATATGAAAATCTAGAAATAAAAGTATAATAGGTAAAACTTAATGAGTCAACTGAAGCTTTGAATAGTAGTCTTTTCAAGGACAAAAAAAGAATTAGTGAATTTTTAAAAAGCTGGATCTGAGGTGGTTTCCTCAGTTCAGAGAGTTAAAATGCAGTTCAGAGAGATAAAGAGATGAAAACCAGCTTAAGAAGTCAATAGAATGCAATGAGGAGGTGGGACATACATTTAACAAGAGTCATGAAGAGTAGGGGAGAGAAAACACGAGGTGCCTGGGATAAGGAACTTGTCAACCTAGACTTTTATATCCCAGTCAACTGTCACACAAGAAGGAATGTGAAATCAAAGTGCTTTTAGACCTTCAAACACTGAGTCTACTACTCACAGACCTACGCTGAAAAAGAAAAGAACACAACTTTTAATGAAACTGAACACAAAGAAGAAGTGGGTGTAACAGGAGTATTGAAACAACTTGTGCGACTCTGATGGAAACCCTGGGCTGAAACCCTTAGATTCAGATCCAAACCTTAATTTTACTTAAGTGAAAACAGATTCTGAGAGGTAAAGGTTTCCTACCTAATGTCAAATTCAGACAAACTGTGTGCATCAAATCTTGTTCAGATGGTGTGAAAGAGTCACAGATGTTCTTATATAATTTTCTGATCCTATATCTCAGAGACTGTTTAGCTTGGATGGAGAGGCCTTGCACCAGGGCAATTATAGAAAGAAAAGGGAGAAGACAGGATGTGTTGCTCTAAGACAGATTTGTTCGGTTCTGTCTGGTGTGATATTTATTGGGTTGTTTCCCACTGTTTCTGTGTGGTGTTTTAAGTAAATTCTGTGTTTAAAAAACAAAAGAGAAAAACTAATAGTAAGGAAATTGGTTTATATGTTGATAAATCTAAGTGATAAATATTTTAAATGCCTAAATTGGAGGAGTTTAAATATAAGATGTAAAAAAACAGTTTTATTGAAAATGTTGTTGGCATGAATTATCATTTTTATAGGTTAATAGTCAAATATTGACAGTTTCATGTACCTCAACCTGATAGATAGTGGTAGCTTGGAAAGTGGGAGGAGAAATCAGATGGACAGCATTATAAAGATCTTGTACAGCTCAGGAGAAAGATAGAGATAGATCATGTTAGACTTTGTTAAGTACTTATGTTAAAATGTTAAAAGTATATAATTCAATATGAAAATATATTAAAAATTAAGTGTAGGGGCGCTTGGGTGGCTCAGTTGGTTAAGCAACTGCCTTTGGCTCAGGTCATGATCCTGGAGACCCGGGATCAAGTCCCACATCCAGCTCCCTGCTCGGCAAGAAGCTTGCTTCTCCCTCTCTCACTGCCCCTGCTTGTGTTCCCTCTCTGGCTGTGTTTCTCTCTGTCAAGTAAATAAAATCTTAAAAAAAAATTAAGTGTAATTTCTAAAAGGAAAAGAAATTGAATGCATTACTACTTAACCAAAGGGAAAAAAGAAAGAGAGAAACAAATTTAAAAACCCTGGATCCAATAGTAGGCAGAAAAGGAGAAAAAAAGGTGACAAAGAGGGGCACTTGGGTGGCTCAGTGGGTTAAGTGTCTGCCTTTGGCTCAGATCATGATCCCAGAGTCCTGGGATCGAGCCCCATGTTGGGACTGAGCAGGGAGCCTGCTTCTCCCTCTTCCTCTGCCTGCCACTCCCCCTGTTCGTGTTCTCTCTCTTTTTCTGTCAAATAAACATAACTTTTTTTTTTAAGGTGACAAAGAAAAAGCTTAGTAAGTGGGCTTTTGAATTTGGTCAGACTTGAGTTCAAAACTTGGCCTTGACGTCATGGGCCAATGTCGCAGGCCAGTAAGTTGTTGACCTGTCTTCCCTACTCAGCTTCATTTGCCTCAGCTATAAAATGGGGCAAAGAAATCGTTACAGGGTGGTTGTAAGCATCACATGAGATAAAACACAGAAATTGGATGACTGTGGCCTACAGTAGGTGCTCAATGAACATCAGCCACACCCTCCCCCCTTGCCCTGCACTGCCCTCACCTTTACCAGTCTGCCCTAACCATGCATGTCCATCTGCATCCCGTGGTGGTGGTGTTCATGTCCCATGTCCTTGCCCTGTAGCTGGTGAGAATGGTAGTAGCAGAGACACTGTATGAAGGCCTGGCCTGGAGCCAAGTCTTTGTCAAAAGAACTGTCATGTTTCTGCTCCACGTGAGCTGCGTGATATTGGGCAAATGATGAAGAAGTCTGGGAATCTCAATTTTCCTTCATGTGTAAAATTAGTTAACAAGTGTGATATCTAGCTTAAGGTTTTTTCATCAGGATTCAAAAGGGAAGAGCAATGAAAGCTTTGTAAACTACAAAGTGCTCTAGATCGCTATGGGAGAATGTGACCCCTTTGGAAGACTTTGAACCCATTTCTGGGCACCGGAAGCCCTGGTTCTTTTTCCAGTCACCTCTGCCACTTCCTGGCTCACTGAGAAGGAGCCTTCTCCCTCCTACACATTCATTTATGCCTCCGATCTTTCAACACATGTTTGCTGAGCACCTATCTGCCAGGCATTGGGTCATTGCCTTCAAAGAATGCATATGGTTTTTAACCCTATGGGACATAGGAATTTTCTGAATAGCTTGCTAAAAAAAAAAATGATGCCATCTTTTTTGGCAAATGATTCCCCCAAAGATTCAGATTCAGTGGTATAGAATATAGGAATGTGCCTTTCCAAATGAGCAAGCCAGTTTATTCCGGTAGGAAAATCTTTCAGTTCACATTTTGGGAAAAGCTGGCCTAGTTCTTGGGAGTCACAGGGGCTCACCGCTGATCCCCACTGTGCGGGCCAAGGTCTTCAGCCTGCCCAACAGGCTTTCTGTTGAAACTTCGGCGCCAAGAGGGGGCGGCATGCAGGGCTATTTGGTGGTTTCATCCTCAGAAATGCACACCTGCTTTAGCTCCCACCTGCCTCCCCAGAGGAAATCAAGCTAACAGCAAAACCCCTCAAGCCTGGCAGGCCCTAAGAGGAGGGCCCTATCATGAGGATGAGTTCCATGAAAGGCGTGTTTGTAAGGAGGGCACCCCAAGGCTTCCCCATGGGGCGACCAGCTGCACTTGTTCCTTGAGCCTGTTTTGACCACGAGCAGTGACTAGGCCCAGAGCGCTGATGGACTCTGACCAGCATTTCCACCCTGCTCAGATGTCATGTCTCCAGCCATGTTACCTCAGCATCTGGCCCTGGGCTGCCTGGGTTGTGATGTTGTGCCTTCACTATCCTCAGAAGCCATCACTGATTCTGCATCTTGGTTTCACTGGATCCAAAGAAAGGAAGCAGCCAGGTTCTCGAAGGACCGGAAACCCTGCTGGGGCACTGGTGCAAGTGCATGACGTGTCCTCGTGTTTGTAGCAAGCCCCGCCCCCCCCCCACGTGGTGCATGGAAGCCTGAGATCCATTGCCGAGGCCGCAGGTTCCCAGTCCTTCGGAGGAGTTTCCCTGCAGTGCTGATACTTCTCTGCAGGAGACAGCACATTCTTTGCTCTGGGCTAACCCTTTCTCAGAGGCTTGGCAGTCAAAATCCTTTCTCTTCTCCACACACTGTGCTCTTCTTAAATGTTCCCCTGTGCCCACCTGGTCCTTGGCTTTTCACAGACATGGCCTGCAACATACAAGTTTCTCTATAGGGAGATAGTTCTCAATCCACTGACTGTTAGACTGGAAAGGGTTTTAGAAATCATCTAGTAGATGGACTACCCTACCTCTACCACCCTCTCCCCATGTTATAGTTGTAAAAACTGACATGTGGAGAAAAAAGTGACTCCTTGTGTTCATTCAGGTTACAGTGAGACACTAACGTGCACCTCATGCTCGGTACCATCAGACCCGAGGCAGACGCGCTGGGGCAGTACAGAGCCAGGGGCAGACCGGGGCAGAACTCTGCGGACGGGAGGAGGCAGCCTCAGAAATTTGCAGACACCCTGTGTCCTGGGTCACTAGGAGTCACTTCATTGTCATTAGTGCTCCTGGTTCTTAAAAGTATGGAGCGTCTTTCTTTCCATATGATCACGTTTACTTTCAGAATAGTCTTGGAATCCCAGAGGGGCCTGGAAAATTCTCCCCTCCTGCATGCGTGGAAAATCAGCATGCAAGAGAGAACTCACTTGATTTGCCCACAGCTGTGTGGCCAGGACTTCGAGCCCAGGTCCCTGACTGTCCACTTTTCACTCTGTTGCCCTCTTGTGAAGAGCCATTTTGCCAGCCCAGAAGGGCAGCACCCCTCCCTTTGGAGCAAAACTTGCATCCCCTTGGGTAGAACCCTTCTCCTAAGGTTGAGACATCTCCTGATTTTGTCCCCATGTGAGGTGCCAGAGATCTGGCAGAGAATGTCAGGGCAATGACAAGAGATTGCCCCCGTTAGAGAAGGCCTGGGCTCTGACCACATGCCAGCAACATGGAATTTTCATTTCCACTCACGAGACTTTGGGGGGATAGCCCTCAACCCTCTGTCCACTCTTCTCCCTCCACCAAGCTTTTCATTACAATTATGACCCCCACATTGAGTTTCCTATTCTTTTTTTTCCCTCAAGATCCATGAAAATGTCATCTTCTTCTCATCTTACCCTAAGAAAATACCGAATAAATAGAGAGGAACAGTTCAAGGGATTTGTGTTGTACCTGCCCCACCCTTCCTGTGCCTCAGTTGTTCTCACTGTTTGGTGAGAATAACAAAACACGCCCTTGCCATCTCCAAGGGCCAATGTAAGACTCAAATGTGATCATAAATATGAAAGATGTATGAAAATGTAGCATGCCATATAAACACGAGCATCCCAGGTTAACAGCCATGATCATTACAACAGTAAATCCTCAGCTCCCCAACCAGGGCTCCTACGGAACTCTTCTTCCAGAAGCCAAATGCTGGAAAATCAAGCTGATATCGAGAGTTTACCTTTTGATAAAGTAACTTCTGTCCTGTGCTGTTCATTCAACCCCATCACCTTCCCTTCCTTTATCTACATTATCACCTTGAGATTTGGTCTTCTGGAAAAAATCACCTAGAGGGCCTTAAAAATCCCTGTTCATCAAAGAAAGCATCAACCATGCTCACAAGGCTGCACTTGCGGTGGGGAGAAAGTAGAAGCAGACATTTCAGAAAGATATTGAACAAGAGTTTTCAGAGTAAAACTTACTTAGAAAGCTCAATTACCAGAACAATTCGTTTCATGAATGTTCATGAACACTCTACATAGTCAGTTACACTACATTGTTACCTCCAAAAGCTCTCCAATAAATGTTTGTTGAGTTGGCTTGAACGCCACAGACCCTTGTCTTGTCACTCACAAGGGCTGGAGGAGGATGAAGAATGGACCCGGGCTAGGCCCTGTGCTACTTTCCCCTGGCAAGGTCCCGGTGGGCAGAGTTCTAGAGTCATCCTCCCATGGATCTCTGAAAAGAACTCAATTATCTTGAGATATGGCAACAGCCCAATTTTTTTCTTGGTAACTGAAACCAGTCACCCTGGCTAGTTTTGGAACCTCCTCTGCCTGTTGGCTCAGTGACAAGAAAAGCCCCAAATGACCCAAGGAGTGTCAGCTGCCAATTTCATGGAACCATGGCTGTGTATTTTCTGTCATGAAAATGTTTCTCCCTTGGGAATTAGGCCTCAGAACCTGCCAAGGCCAAGAGAATGTGCACATCTAAAAAGAATTGTATAAATGTATTTTTAGATGTAATCATGAGAATTATCAGTTCTACCTCTTTCATTTGATTTTTTTGGAACTTCATATTTTGGCTTTGAGAGAAAAAGCACCATCATTTGGTCACAAGTTTAAAGTATATGTGGTATTTTATCAGATAACACCTCAATCTCTCAGGGTGTTATCCCCCAGCTAGAATCATAAGTGGGCCTCTCTTGGCCATTCCATTCTTTTATTAGACCAGCTGCCTCCAACTGATGAGGTCCATGGTGGGATCACTGAATTCTATAGGCATGAGCCTGTCACCAAACACTTTTTGTATTAATGTGATTTCCTTTGTCAGAGGAAATATTGTATAAGATACCAAGATCAGGGCGCCTGGGTGGCTCAGTTGGTTAAGCGACTGACTTTGGCTCAGGTCACGATCCCGGAGAGCCAGGATCGAGTCCCACATCAGGCTCCCTGCTCAATGGGAGGCCTGCTTCTCCTTCTCTTACTCCCCCTGCTTGTGTTCCCTCTCTGGCTGTGTTTCTCTCTGTCAAATAAATAAAATCTTAAAAAAAAAAAAAAAGATACCAAGATCATGAATAAAGGATTCTGTGGGTTCCCTAATGATAGCATTGGCAGAAGAACTTCAGGCAAAGAAGGTAAATCTGTATAGAATGTGCTCTAATCCCATGAAGTCAAAGCATTGCCCCCTCCAAGGTGGAAGGAATTCAATAAAATTAGGTGACTGGCTAGTTCCCAAAGGATTAGAACCCTTTCTAAGGTTCAGTGTTGCCCTCAGCTGACGGCAAGGTAGGCACTCACAGTGGTGTTCTTTGGAGTAATTGGAGTGAGGGGAAAGCCCTGTTGTGACCAGTTCTGCCACCATGCCACTTTATGCCGGAGCCCATGGAGTGAGCAGCTGGGTGGCTGGAGAAAGGAGATGGCTACAGCCACAAGGTGGGTCATCTTGTCTACCTTAGTTTTGGAAGCTTTCTCTGCAATGGGTGGTCTTTGGTGATCATTCCCTTGGGTCATAAATATCTTCACAATCTTCATTCAATCCAAGAGTTTCATCCACATCTTTCTTCCTCAGCTCTCTCTGTCATATCAGTTTTTCACTCTTAGTCTTTCCAAGTCCCTGACCAATCAAACCGAAGTGTTAGCTACTGTCCATGAGACTGTATAGATTTGTACTGCAGCCCATTTTCCATCCAAATGAATCAGACATTTTGTCCAAGTTTCTGGATGAATTTTCTTAATCACTGTCTTTCAGCACCATCCCCGTAATGCATCAGACATCCCCTTCTGGCTGCTGCTAGCATGCAAACAGACTTATTTATAAACCAGGCCTACAGTTTTTCCTTCCTTTGTTAACAGGGGAAAGTTCCCATGAGACCATTTATGTGTGTTGTGGAGAAGATGGTAAACAGCGGGAGTAGATGCCATGGGAGTCTCAATTCACTCATGCCTACGAAAGTCTCCACTACTTCTATAACACAATGGAATGATGCCGCACATGCCTAACTTTATGATCTGGTGGATAACACTCAACTCATAACGAACAGCTCAAGTCACATCAGTGCTTGGTATCCTTTGGTCAAAGGTTCAGGTACTTCAAGTGTCATTGAAGTTTCTAGGTCCAGAAGGCCTCAGGGGCAGAGCTATTTGTACTTCTACCTGGGCTTGACACACAGTCCTTTGTTGTCCTGAAACTCACCTTAAAATGGCAGCCTTATGAGTTGCTGAGTCAATGCGCCAGAGTAGAACACCTGAATGTTAGCTTTTAAACTTCAAAGAGACCCACTAAGCATTGGGACTTTTACTTTGTGGTGCATGGTGCAAAGTGGAGAGACTAAACTTTAGCTTTGGAAGAGCCATTCCAAGATATTTTAGACCACTGGATCCCTAGGCATTTCATCAGTGTGTCAGGCTTCTAAATTTTGTGGGCTTTTTTTTCTTCTTCGTATCCTCTGCCATGTCTGTATCTTACAGAAGCTTCAAGTTTCTTGCTGCATCCTGTTCGCCAGGTTCAACTGACATAATGTCATCAATATAATGGCCCCGTGGGAAATACTGTGAGATATCACAGCTCCTTTGGATTGTATGAAAGAAAGCAGGAGAGTTGACATAATCCTGAAGACCGTGAGTATATGCCAACTGTGCCAGCTGGGTGAAAGCAGGCTGCTGCTGATTGTTCTTGCTAATTAAGATAGAAAAATAAATAACCTGTCAGATCACTAGCTATACATCAGTTGCCACTTCCTTAGTAAAGATAGTACATCTGGAATAACAGCTGTAGTCAGCAACAACTGCCTAACTGAGCAGAGCACAATCCATAGTCATTCTCTACAACCTTGATGGCGTTTTCCCTGACCAAAAGGTATTCAACCAGGATATGATTGAAACCATCATCTCTCCATCTTTCACAGCTTGGACAGTGACTCTGATCACTGCCTCACCACTGGGAATGTGGTATTGCTTTTGGTTTAGTCTTTTGGCATGTAGGAGAATGGGTACTGTTGGCTTTCCAGTGGCTTCTTCTTGCTTTGCCCACCTACCAGTTCCTCATCCCATGGAGAGGAAACCTGATCCATGGAATGGATTCTTCCATTTGCCATTCATGTCTATTCCATGGGTCTCATGGAGTCATTGTAAGACAGTGCAAGCTAAGATTTCATTCATCATCAGACCTTCATAAATCCCCACTCTAGCTAATGGACCATGGTGGTTTTAGGGTTCTCAGAAATTAACATCATTTTAGAGCTAGTATCCAAGGTCTGTGTGTTTCCTTTCTCATGCTCAGGGCCCCAGCAAATGGCCCCTCAAGTACCTCTCAGAGAGCCTTGAAGAAATGCACAGAATACACTCATACTCACATTTCGGGCTTCTTCCTTAAAGGGGCCTGGCCTCTTCCTCAGTCAAAGAGTTCTCAGTTTGAGCACTACCTTATCCCAGCAAACTGGGTTGAAAAGTAAAAATGATCACTGCTCAGCGGGGAGCCTGCTTCCTCCTCTCTCTGCCTGCCTCTCTGCCTACCTGTGATCTCTCTGTCAAGTAAATAAACAAAATCTTTAAAAAAAATGACCACTATGGCTGCTTGAACCAGGTGTCTACCTGCCACAACAATAATTTTCTCAATCATATAGATCTATGCTATCTAATGTGCTACTGCTCACGTGTGATTGAGCATTTGAAATGGGGCTGGTCCTGACTGAGCTGTGTTTACATGAGAAATACACTCTGGGTTTCCAAGGCGGTGCCCCAGAATGTAAAATACCACATCAATAACACTTTATATTGATTACATGTTAAAGTGATAACACTTCAGATATGAGTTAAATCAAATATTTAAAATTATTATCATGGTTTCTTCTTACTTTTTAAATACGTGGCTACTAGAAAATTTAAAATTACAGATACGGCTCATATCATATTTGTATCAGATCATGGCTGATATGGATTAAGCAATATCATAGTATTATTTTTTTTCTTAGTATCTATTTTTTTTTCCTTTCAACTCTGTGATCAGTTACCTACCACCATAAACCTATGTGGAGCAATCTGATTATCATTCTATCCTGTGGCTTATTAGAGTAAGTGAGCCCACTTTGTCTCTGACAGTCTGTCACTGGGGATTCCAATTTTTACAGTTAATATTAGAGATCTCAACTAAATGGCGGCATCATCCACAGATGTCTGTGACTTATAGAGAACAGACACAGAGAGCTTCTCAAGGAGGCAGGCATTCTTACTAATGAACTTCGTAAGGCTTTTGCGAGGGGTGTATCCTTTGCACATTTAGAGGAGGGATTAAATAGGTTACAGATAACAGATATACTTCAATTTCCCATCATCCTAAGCTTCAGATTCCTTCTACAATGCTAGGAGGTTCTGGTATTCTCAGCCTCATTAGATATAAGACACTATTAAACCTAGGATTTAATTACTCATCCAAGTGAACGCTTAGAGTCATTCCCGACTGCTTGAGTTCCCATGTTCCATCTTGAATCCCAGGTGAATTCACTCATACTGACTAATTTGATACAGTCCAACTATATTTCATCTTCCTTGGCCTAATACCGTTGGCTTCTATTTGCATATCCATGTTCCTGATTCCTGACACTACAAATGAAAAGATGTTGCAATTCCATTGCAGTATAAATGTCTTCTCCTGGAGAAGATCTTTCAAATTTTTCTTTGGACTATGGTGAGATGTAACTCTTATTATGAGCCTTCAGGCAATGAGATTAGGTGGGGTTAGGTCTAGAGGACAGGCAATGAGATTAGGTGGGGCTAGGTCTAGAGGACGTACACCTCTTGCAAGACAACTGCCCTTTGTGACACTGTAGGGAAGACTTATGCAAGGGACTGCCTTTTCTAGCAAGGGAGATTCAGGGGGACTAGGAATCTATCAATCTCAGTTTCACTTGTATCACTCCAAATGTCCGCATCTCAACCTTAGCATCCAACTTCTTGGCAACCAGTACCGCAACATTAGCATAAAAACTTGATAAGGTTGTACATCTGATATGCCTTGCAAACTTTCAACCTGCATAGTTAGACTTTAGCCCTGATGCACAGCTATGTCTTCTCCGAGGCTGCATGCAATAAGGGTTTCTTTTAAGGCCTCCCCCAGAAAATTTCTGGTTCTACACTCAAGTCTTGAGTTGTATATTCAAAGCTCAAAGCTCCTCTCTATTTCTCTATCTCTCTCTCATACACATACACACGTATCCACACCCACACACACTCACACACTCTCCAGCACAGTCAGATGTTGTCAGCAGTTCTTGTAATTACCTCTGTTGCCATAGAAATCTAGTGCCGTGGTCACTTGATCACTTAAAACCTTGTCTTCTACTGGGTCTCCATATGACATCACTATCAGTGGTGATTTGAATCATCTCCGTGGTATTTCATGTCATAGATTACCAGATCCCCATTTCCCCCAACAATAAGGTCATTCACACTTTTACTAAATAAGTAAGAAACCTGGTCCCAGAATCTCATTTTGAAGGTTGTTTCCTGGAACCATTCCTATTACCAACTATAGTATTTGTCAGGGGTCTGAGCAGGAAGCAGCATCCATACCAGGTGGCGTAGATGAAGATATCATAATGAAGAGGTTGAAAGAGATATGAGCAGGGTAAAGGGACCAGATGAGGGATGCTAAGGAACTGAGGACTTGGAAGTGGTGGAAAGTCATCCCTATCCAGGGCTGAAAAGGCCATGGAAACACAAAAACTCACGGAAAGAATAAGTGGGAGGCAGAGTCATGGGGGAGGGGACACACGGAAGGAATTGCGGTCCATGGAGGGTCACAGCCACTGCCAGAGATGAGAGAGGCACAGGGAAGGGGCAGGTGAGAAACACTCCAACCCCACTATCAGATGCAATTGGATCCAGAGGACAAAGGAGCCCAGATGATGCAGTCAAAAAAAGAAATGGGTATCCTGGGTCTTCAGCAGGGTAAAGAGGGGCTGGCAATGTCATCAGGATAAAGAAGAGTGGACAATGGATTTGAGAGAGGAGGGCCAGCTCTCCAGGCGTTGCCTTTATCTGAACAATCTCAGTTCATCCTTTGAACCTAGGATCAGTAAGATGTATATTATCTCCATTTGCAGGTGAGGAAACAGGCTTGCTCAAATAGGAAGTGGTAGGGCTGCAGCTTTAACCCGGGCAAGCTGAACTGGAGTTTCTAGATGGTGCTACTTGAGATTAGTCAGGCTGGAGTAGAGGGTTCAATTAGAGAAGCGGCGAGAAAGGCTGGGACCAAAGCATGGAAAGCTTTGAAGGCTGGTCTCAGGAATGTGAAGGATCGTGATCAGTGTAAGGACCGACAGGTGTCACATCTGCCCCTGCCATGCTTTTCAAACCCTGTCAGAATTAGGAACCCCACTGACCTTTGCCTCCTCGTCTAAGTAGCCTGAGCCAGAGAGTCAGCCTTGAAGAATCCACCTGATGCTCGTACGTGTGATTGACACTGGTTGGTTGGGCCTCTTCTTGCTCATTTTCTTTTGTGGAGTCATTCTTCTGCCACTTTGCTTTGGGGAAACCTTCCTGCCACTCCTCCCAGCGCATGTGCTTTGGGCTGAGGTCCTAAGCAAGCTGGCATATTGCATTTCCCCAGCGGCAAGCACTGGTTAAAGATGGGTGTGTGACCCAAGTCCGACCAAAAGGAGGCAACAAAAGTGAGTTCCGGGAATTTCGTTAGAGGATTAGCAGCCTGAGAGGAGTAGGGGATACCACTAGATTTCTCCAAACGGAGCCAAGACCAAAGCCAACACAGAGGAAGGCAAACAGAGATGACCCAAGTCGTGCCTCTGAATCCAACCACGGCCACGGCCACGCCATCCCTAGACTTTTTGCTACAGAAGCCGCAAATCCAAGAGGTTTCTGCTTTTGGTCATCAGACAAATGTGGCAAGGTGAGGAGCTGGCCCTGCTTTCTCCAGAAAGGGCTCCAACTTTGCCCCTTTCCCTGCAGGCTTTAGGAGCCTGGGGAGTGGGACCCAAGATGGAAGAGGCTTGTGTGAAGGCAGAGGGCCAGGAGGCCTGGGGCAATGGAATGTATCCTCTGGGATCAAAGACAAGATAAATGCTTGAGTCAACACACACCCCCACAGAGGTATATTTAGTACACTTCTTTCCTCACAGGGTTTGAAAGATCAAAATTGCTTTTTAAAAAATAATAAAAAGGAAACAGCCACTGTGGTTTCTTTTGACACCAGCCCAATTTCTTGGCTGTCACAATACTTCCAAATAACACGTGTAAGACTTCGCTGGGCTGTCTCTTGTTCCCTAAAACCCAAGGCAAAAACAACAACAAAAGTCTGCATTTCCAGCTGCATGATAATGTTTGGTCAGAGGCTTCCTGAGATCTCAAACACTCCTGGGTGGTTTATAGGACTGGATGTTCCCCCTGCAACTGTGAAATACCTGTATGCAAATGTAACATGGGCCGAGGTGTAAGCCTAGGCTCACAATGTGACCTCCAGGTTCAATAAGCAATGAAACCCACCTGGCCAACCTTTAAGAGTAGAAAAAATACCTACAGCGCCTGGGTGGCTCAGTCAGTTAGGTGTCCAACTCTTGATTTCAGCTCAGGTCAAGATCGCAGGGTGGTGAGATCAGAATCAGCACTCAGCAGGGAGTCTGCTTCACACTTTCTCTCTCTGCCCGCCCCCCTGCCCACTCTCTCTCTCTCTCAAATAAATAATACCAGTCATCACAATCTTCTTTGTGGGAGACAGAGCTTCGGGGCTACTGAAGTTACAAGGTTACGTCCCACTGTGGCTAAAAGACGTCTCACTCCCCGCAACTGCAGACAGACTCCCTCAAATCTCTCTGTTCTGCATGTCACTTTCTTTCTTCCAGGTATAGCTCAGGAGAAAAAAATCTTTGTTTAAGATTAGCCCTTCCCTCTATTGTTTTGATCCTACTGTACACTTAGGACTTGGTCTCTAGGTAGTCTCTCCCTTCCATATTTAATCAGCTTTACTCATGTAATTTACAAACAATAAAACACAACCATTTTAATGAATGGAATATAATGCATCAGCATGTGTACTACAATCAGTGTATAGAACAGTTTGGTCGCCCCCAGAAGCTGCTTCCTGCAGCAGGTCCCCCTCAAATCTGCCTCCCTGCCCAGCAACCCCTGCTAGGTTGTGGCAGATCTGTTTTCTGTCGCTGTGGATTAATTTGGGTTGTAATAGAATTTCGTATCAATGGAATCATACAGTATATACTCTTAGGTCTGACTTCTTTTGCTCAGATAATGCTTCAGGATTCATCATGGTTTTGTGCAAATCAGTAGTTCACCCACTGTCCTGCTGAGTAGTAGTCCGCTGTGTAGACGGATAGAGCTCAGTCATTCATCCATGCACCTGTTAATGAACATTTGGGGTGTTTTCAGCTTAGGGCTATTATGAATGAAATTGCTATAAACATGTGTATGCAAACTTCGTGTGGACATGGTTTCCCATCTCTTGGGTAAATACCTGGAAGAGGAATTCTGAATTGTATGATAAGTGTGTGTTGACTTTCTAAGAAACTGCCAAACTGTTTCCCAAAGTTCCCACTCCTGCCAGGAATATGTGAAAGGTCTACCGGCTTCGGATCCTTGCGAGCACTTGGAATTGTCAGTCTTTTTAAGTTTTGCCGCTTTAGTGGGCATGTATGGTCTTTTGTTCTGTTTTTAATTTTCACTCCTCTGATGGTTAAAGATCTTGAGCCTCTTATCATGTGCTTGCTGACTATCTGTATCTTCTTTTGTGAAGGGTCCATTCAAATCTTTTGCCCATTTTTTGGTTCTCCTTCTATTGAGTGTAATGAAAATGAAAAGACAAATATATATGGATATATGTGTATAATATCTTCATATGGATATCTTTATATGAAGATATTATACACATATATCCATATATATTTGTCTTTTCATTTTCTTAACAGTGTCTTTCAAAGAGCACAAACTTTAAATTTTGAGGGAGTCCAATTTATCTCTCCTATAATTTTAAACTCTGCTGGCTCCTTCCCTTCAACATATAAACATGCTTAAAGGGCGCCTGGGTGG
This sequence comes from Spilogale gracilis, assembly GCA_004023965.1. NCBI lineage: Eukaryota > Metazoa > Chordata > Mammalia > Carnivora > Mephitidae > Spilogale > Spilogale gracilis. The sequence goes on from PITA01004219.1 coordinate 106,772, forward strand.
CTCAGTCAGTTACGCATCTACATTCAGCTCGGGTCAGATCCCAGGGTCCTGGGATAAGGTCCTGGGATCGAGTCCCGTGGGGGGGTCCCTGCTCAGGAGGAGCCCGCTTCTATCTCTCTCCCTCTGTCTCTCCCCCTCCCTTTCTCTCTCTCTCAAACAAATAAATAAAATCTTTTAAAAAAATGCTTAAGTCTGTCTAATAATTATAAGAAAAACCCAATTAAACAAGAACAGGGCAACCACCACTTCCCCCTACCACCCCCATAAGCCCTTTATTACACTCATTCCTTCCAAGCTACCATGTATCCTTCTCCCTGTTTTCACAGCCAAGCACGTCAAAAGAACAGTCTTCATTTACTCTATCTACATTTTTCAAACCCCTCCCCTCTTTAGCACACTCCCTCCCTGCCCTGGGAAATCCCTGGCTGATTCCTGGACCCACAGGCACAGTCAGCGACTAACATCTAGGGAAGCAAGAGCATACACACTTTACCAGCCCTGGTTTTCAGGGGCAGGACTGGAGATCCAGGCCTAGATGGAGGTGAGGTCTAGGAAGCCCTTTGACTACTTTCTCTTAGGGTTTCAGAGTCTTGTTTCTTGGTTCTCTCTGCTATCTTTGTGTTACTGTCTAAATAATAATCACATCAACACATTACCTTAAAAATGATTGATGAGAAGTTACCCACGGAGGGTGTTTGGTGAGACTGCCCTCTGCCTGGTCTCCCCTCTGAGTGATGCTACTTCCCCCAGCCCAGCCCTGTACTTCTGCACCTACCGCTCTCTCCCCACCGGCTCCGTCAAGTGTGCTCCTGGGGCTTATCTTTCTTGATGAGCACAACACTCTTTCTCCTACTTATTCCCTGTCTTGCTTAGCAAATACATACTAAGCACTATGTGCGACAGACCTCAACAACAAGAATTACTGATTTCCGGGCTGGGGGTGGGGGGGGATGTCAGAAGATGCACTCAAGAAGCTCATGGTCTAGTTGGGGAGACCACTGAGTCATCTAGCACTATAGTGTGATGTGTGAGTACAGAGGAGTAACACCCAAGGCATTTAGGGGGGTGGGGCAGGTAAAGGGGCTCCAAGCTCTAGGAACAGCGCCAGCAAAGGAGCAGGAATGTATAGGCAATCTACATGAGGTGTGGGAGAGCCAGGCATTTACAAGGAACAGGTGGGATTGCAGGGGAGGGAGAAGGTGTGCTAGGGAAATATCACAGGATATATGTATCGCAGGTTACATTGCCCAAGTCCTTAGCTGTCCACCAAAATCCATTGTCTCTAACAGATGGGGGGCAGTAGCCAAGGGTATGGCTGGACTATATTTCCCAGTCAGGTGGAAACACGTGACTAAGTTATCACCAGTGAGCAGAAGGGTACATTCCCTTTGAGTCAAAGCTTTGGAAGAGTGGGTGTGCCTCTTTTGTGTGCTCTTTCCCCCTTTAAGAACTGGATAGAGAGCTAATGAGGCCCCAGTGAGGTCGTGGACCTGCAAAATGGAAGGAAGGACCTCAGGTCTGTGACTGACTCTGCGGAGCAGAGCGGTTCCGCCATCCTGAATAATCAGCCAAGTTTGTTTCACCAGCAACAAATAAACTTGTGTTATGCCATGGCAGATTTTGAATGATCTTTATTGTCGCAGTATGACTTATCCAACGTAATACATTGATTATGGTGCATTGATGAAAACTTTCTAAAATATGCCCGCATGTAGGGGGAAAATGGAATGAAGTATATACCAAGGTGTTAATAACGGCAGTTGTCTTTGGGTGGTGGAATTATGGGTGGATTTCATTTCCTGCGCAATTTTCTGCCTTTTCCAAATTGGCTACAATGAGCATGTTATTTTAGAGTCATGACAAATATAAATTTTCTAAATTCAAGTAGTTACAGAGATAATAACAAGTTGAGAAAGAACCTCATTAGCAGGAGGCATGTAGAAAGTCTATTCAGGTAGTAGAAGTTCAGCATCAAAAAAAGCAGAGGAAAAGCAAAAAAAAAAAAAAAAAATTGATTCCACATTTATTGAGGATCTGGTCATTTAAAGGGAAAGAGTAGGGCACAACAAAGGAGAGCTCAGTCCATGCCTCCTTGCATTCTTACCTGCTGCCCAGAGCCTTAGTTCAGCCCCGGCATGGCTGGTGCTGCTGGGGGAGGGGGCCTTGCAGCTTGGTTTTGTATATTCCCTCATGTAGTTTACATGAAACTGACTGGGAAGTTCTAGCACCAGAAGATGGGAAAAGGAGAGTCTGATGTTGGGGGGGGGCGGCAGAAGCAGCGATGTGTAGATGACACACATATTCGCTGTTGCTCCAAACCCCTTCCTGAAACTCACCACTCCTCTGGCTTCCATGAGAACATAAATTCCTGGGGATCTTTTTAGGTCTCTAGCCCTTCTGGCCCCAGGGACTCTTCCCTGCCCATCTTTTTGGTTCCTCAAGGATCCACCCTTGGGCCTGGGCTCACACCACACTCCCTTCTGAAATGGGCTCATCCTCTCCAGTGTTGCCCCAAGGCTGTCCTTCAGCATAGCTCCAAACCCAGATGGGCGATGGCCTCTGAGCTCCTTCTGTCAAGCGTCACCCCATTTCCTTCCAGAGACCCAACTCACTACCAGCCAGCCAAGGAAACCTGGGCGTTAGCCTCATTTCTCATGCCCAGCTTACTTCTTTAATATCTTTTCAATGTGTCTCATTTCCTTTGTCACTGCTGCTATGGCCTCCGTTCAAGCTACCCGATTTCTCCCATTTTTCTGTATCATTCCCTAATTCACATCTAGAAACTCAGGACCCTTCATTTTCCACACAGTCCCAAAAATGCATATTTTCTAATTTAAAAAATTAAGAGGGGCACCCAGCTGGCTCAGTCAGAAGAGCAGGTGACTCTTGATCTCGAGGTCGTGGGTTTGAGCCCCTTGCTGGGTGTGGAGATTACTTAAAGACATAAAAGCTTTAAAAATAAATAAATTTATGAAATACTTCTTATATATAGAAAAGGACACAGAATACATAAATATCATAAACATTTGTATTACCCACCCACCCCCTATCCAGGATTAACTGATGAGAACATTTCTTGCCTATTTTCTCACAGGTGCGTATTTCTAAAACAGAGATTGGTACTGTCAGTTAAACATCCGACATTTGGGACACTTGGGTGGCTCAGTCATTAAGCAGCTGCCTTCCGCTCAGGGCATGATCCCGGAGTCCCAAGTTTGAGCCCCGCATCGGGCTTCCTGCTTGGCAGGAAGCCTGCTTCTCCCTCTCTTACTCTCCCTACTTCTGTTCCCTCTCTCACTGTGTTTCTCTTTGTCAAAAAAATAAATAAAATCTTTTTTTTTTTTTTTTTTAAATTTGACTCTTGCTTTTGGTTCAGGTCATGATCTTAGGGTCATGATATAGAGCCCCAGCTCAGCATGGAGTCTGCTTGAGATTCTCCCCCTCCCCCTCCCCCTCCTCCTCGTGGTCACTCACTCTTCTCTCTAAAATAAATAAGTAAATCTTACCAAAAAACCCACAGAGCTTTGAAAGTGTTACAATGTTACTTTCTTGATTAAAAAGTCTCAGTGGTTCTATTTTGCACTCAACCTAACTTTTAAACTCCTTGATCTGTCTTCTGAGACTCTCTGCAGTGTCCCTAGTGGTTAGGAGCATGGGCTGTGGACTTTACCCCTCAGCAGCTTATGCGAGGAGCTCATCGGTTATTTAATATCTCTGAGCCTCAGTTTCCATATCTGTAAAATGGGAATAGGATTGTGGGGCTGTTTGTGGATTAACTTAGATGTGAAAATTTCCTAGCACAGTAGTTGGCACATAGTATTCATGTCAGATTTCTAACTCTTCTGCCCTGAATTCCAAAGCAAGAGAGGAAAGTGGAAAAAAGAGGAGAGAGGAAACACTGAAAGGAAGGGAGAGGGAAGGAAAGAGAAAGGATCAATCAAGTTTAAGCAAAGAGTTGGTGACTCAGTCCGTTAAGTGTTAGATTCTTGATTTTGGCTCAGGTCTCGATATCAGGGTGGAGGGATCAATTCTCCGGTATATCTCCATGGGGCCCCAGTTCAGTGGGGCTCTGCCTGAGGTTCTCTTTCTCTCCTAATCCCTCTGCCCCTCACCCTCCCTGCCCCCCCCATACGCACAATCCTTGCATATTCTCTCTTCTAAAATAAATAAAATCAAAAAAGAGAGAGGGAGAAGAGAGGGACTGAGAAGATGAGATGAGAGACATTTAAATGGAGGAAACGAAAATAATGGACGAAAAATGGCAAAGGTGGAGGCACCTTCCCAAGATGAAAGAGGACTGCGGTGCCTGGGAGAATTCCAAAATTAAATCGGAGATGCAGAGTCCCAGGACGCACTGTTCCAAGGGCCCTGCGGGCATGGGTCCCCCAGCAGCTCCACCAGGGGGCAGTGTGGAGCCCTTGCTTCCTCTGCCTATAATTCACCTGCTCCCTGGAGATGCAGGGGAACATGGACTCTGTTGATGCCAAGTCGCTTGGATAGATTCTGCTACTTGTTATTTGAGGGATAGGACAGGTATCGAGCTTTCTGGAGATTAATTTTTGATTTATTGGTGGTAACAATGATTTATTCTGATACACCCCAGGGCAAAGAAAGGGCTGTAAATATTTTAAATGCTGTTAGCCAGTGACAAGAAACATCGCTGGTTGGAGAGCAGGGCAGATGGGAATTTCAAATGCCTTCTCTAAATTACTTAAAGGCAAGCTGTGAACACTGGCTAGCTTGTTTAAGACAGAGGCTGGGGGTAGGGGAGAGAAGCATATTAAATTGTTATCTTATTAACTCAGATAGCATCTTATGTTTTCTCCATAGAGTCTATTTGCTTTTCCTACAGATTGGATTGGACTGGCTTTCACAGCCAGCTGAGGCAACACAGAGAGACATCTCTCAGACTCCTGAAGAGAGGAGGGATCATCAGGGACAGGAGCCCTCGGGCCCATGCTCTCTAGCAGGACCTGAGCAGACCAGGACTGAGAGGCGGGGTGGGATGGTGGGCAAAGCCATGCACTGAGAACCTTCCCTGGGCTGTGTGGCCCCGGGTGAGACACTCTGACTTTGGATCTCAGCTCCCCACCCCCACCCTGCCCTGACCATCCAGGCTGGTGTGACAGGCTGTGATGTCTGGGAGCACTTGGTATAACCATGGGCAAAAACAGCTCCATGGGATTTGCTTTCCCAGCCTCCTCCCCTCTTGGTTCTTATACAAGCCCTGAGAGCCAGGCAGAGGCGAGAAGGCTATTCTCTCTCACATGACATGGGGCTGAGCTGTGGACCAGGCAGAAAGCCAGGAATAGAGTCAGGGTCAGGCCCTCTGGAGGCTGGGGCTAGGGAGAGGTAAGCAAGGCACTCACCTTTGGCCTACAGAATTTCAGGAGCACCAAAAACTCAGTAATCAAGATGAATAATATTTTAATGCAATATTTAAAAAAATAAAAATTAATGCAAAGCTCTATCATGAACAAAATATCTCATTTTTAAGTAAAGGCAAGGTCAGTCCTCATCTTATAAAACAAGCTCTTTCTCCTCATACCCCCCCCCCCCCCCGAGCACAGAGGCTGGGATTCCCTGAAGTGCCTGGGACTCTGTATTAGGATTTTCCTCTTGGCCTCTCAGATCAGGGTATGACTCCTTTTCTTTTCTTATCTCCTAGAGGCAGGCAAAATTGATTTCAGTCCTGTTCCATTCTTTACTAGTTATGGAATATTGGGCTAGTTGCTTCCCATTTGATAAGCCTCGGTTTCCTATCTATAAACCTCAATTTTCTCATCTGTGCCTGCCTCTTTGGGTTATTCTGGAGACCAAGTGAGATAATGTGCATAAAGCCCAAGGAGGGGGGGTTGGTCCTTATTAAGTGCTTGATAAACAGTAGTTATTACTTTTATCTGTAAAATGGGTATCATGTCCTCAGTCCTAAAGTGAGACAATTGTATGCTAAAGGTCATAAAATCTAGGAAGAAAGAGAAAAAGCACAAGCACAGTGCTCTATTCCATTCCTGGAAACCAGCAGAAAGACAGCACTCTCTGCTCATCCCTTCATCTCCTGAAACAATTCTGGGCATAGCTGGAGCATCTCGGCCAGCACCTTCCCCCCAAAGGGAGGTTCATGGCAGAACCCCAACCTGCCGGATCACCTGCCACAGTGAGACTGCTAATCCCAACACACGTTGCCTGGGGCAGGTGCTGGGGCCCAGAGACAGGTCACTGCAGGAAGCCAGGCCATCTGAGGGTCTGGAGGATGAAAAGCTCCCCACCCATAATATAACCCATCGCGCTTCCCTTTTTGAGTTGGATACCACGAGCCTGGAGCTAAATTTATGGCCCATTTTTAGCAGGCACGTAATCCTGCATTTTCTACGTTTGGTTATGAACCTCCATCTAAAATGCACAATCTTATATTCCCTTTGTCTCATTTCCCTTCCCTTGTTTTAATTTACTTAAAGCTGCCTTAAATTCATTTTGAAACAAGGTGGGGATAAATAAATACATCCTATCTGTATTTAAACAGCTTCCCATTGTATATGTATATATTCTTGTGTATCTCTTTTCCAAAAATTACTGCCTGCCGCTTCTTGCAAATGGCTGTGTTCGTGCTTGCTAATTGTGTAACTGACTGGATTTAACATTGGGAGCTCTGATGAGTACTCAGGAAGGAAGGAAACAGTGTTTTAGTTTTCAGTGTAAAAGGCAGGGCTGGGCACCAGGTGTCTGCCCTCGGAAGAGGGCATTTAAGGCACCGTTCTCAACCAGGGCCGATTTTACCTCCCGAGGGACATCTGGCAGTATCTGGGGGTCACAACTGGAGGCTGGGGGTGCAGTGGCTTCTGGCTCTGCTGTTGGCCCCTGGGGGGTCGAGGCTATAGAAACTGCTAGACATCCCACAGAGCAGCCCCATGACAAGAATGATCCAGTCCCAAATGTCAATAGTGCTTCACTGGTGAAAAGCCCACTGAAGGGTAGGCTAGTTCTAGAAGGGAGGAGTAGTAGAGGCTTGTAGGGACCCAGAGTATAAGCAAGGGGCCAGCTTTCCTAAACCCGGCTGGGAAGATGGACTAGCTGAGAGGGCCAGTCTCCTCAATCACCAGAAGATGGTGGGTCTCCCACTGGGGTCACAGGAGAAGGAAGAACGTCTTGGGAAAGAAACCCACCGCGGCCGGGGGGCACGAGGCTGGGGGCCCTGGCGGCAGCTCTGCCACCAGCCAGCTTCCACACCTGGGCCGGTCACCCAGCAACTCTGGCATTCACTTTCCTTGCTGGCCAGGGGAGGGCTTGGACCAGATAACGCCCTGTAGATGTCCCGTATTTGGAGCATACATTTCCTGGCCTGGTTGCCGCCCAGATTCCGGGTGGGGGGCAGCAGAAGCCGGCCTCCTGTGACCGCGGTGTACATACCAGGCCATCCGGGGAGATCCCCGGGGAGGGCCAGAGAGGCTGGGACTCCAGGCCCTGCTGCTGCTGTCCTGCTTACCTTCTGGGGGGGGTGCAGGTGAGGTGAGCTCTTCAGGGTCCTCCAAGGACCCCGGACTCCCGCACACCTGTCCTGCCGAACCCGTTCTCTCAGGGCTGTGCCTGTCCCAGGGCCAGACCCGGGCCCCTCAGCATACCCAGTGTGGCCCAGGGGGCTCCAGCAGCAGGCCTGGCAGCTTCCTCGGCAAACAGGCACCAAACTTTCTGGATGCTGCCCACTGGCAGATCCGCCAAAGGCAAAGGAGAACCCCCTGCCTCGAGGCAGTGTCGCCTCTGCCAGCCCGGAGTCCCCAGCCTCTCTCCAGCTCTGACAGACCTTCAGGGCTAGACCCCCGCGACCTTACTTTCCGAAGTGGTCAGAGATGGAAGGGTGGGCTGCGGGGCCACAGGCGATGGGCTGTGACTGCGCTGGGCGTGAATAAACGAGCAGGTGCCGAGTCTGGGTGGAGCTTCTCAGGCGACTTCACAGAGCATCTCAGCCACGCACAAGCTCCTTGGTGAGGGGTAAGCATACTGGCCTTTTGGATGAAGACTGTGAGTTTAGAGAGGGGAAATGACTGTCCCAGGGTCACACGGCTAGCAAATGGAAGAGCAAGGATTTTAACCCTGAGGAGCATGAAAAATAAAATTAGGACCGTTATGCCTTATATCTCTAATAGCCACCTGGCTTCTGTACACTCACTTGCTAGACCCTAAAAAGTGGAAAAAAACCACTAGCAGCCCTCCTATGGCCACTCTGTAATCACACAGCCCCCTCTCCGCGCCTTCAGATCTGAGAACCAGAGATTATGGCCATTAGGCTCCAGGAATGTGGCTGCGCTGAAAGACTCACCCTTCCCCCTTTCATGCTGAGTGTTGCAAGAGGAAGTGCCCCTCTGAGGTTTCGCTTAATAAGCGCGGGAACCAATCAGATCATGCTGGTGTTCAAATTTAAATGTCAGCCAGTAAGAGTCCAAGTACCGCAAAAAGTCCCAAATTTGTTTGTGCCTATCTATAAAAAGCTGTAAAATCTGCTGCACTGGGCCTCTTAGCGTCACTGGTAACAAGTGCGCGGAGGTCCGGGTTCGAACTCGCAATAAACGACCCTTGCCCTTTGGCTTTGACTCTGAACTCTGGTGGTCGTCTTTGGGGGGAGGTCTCCGAATTTGGGGCACTTCAAACCTGGAACTATGGGCTCTAAACCTCCAAAGCTTCCCATTACAGCACATGCTTCTTGCCTTCTAGTGGTCCAGAGACCATTGGTCCCCAGCTCCTCCCCCTGCCCCCTGCAGGATTAGGTCTCCAGTATCACTTCTTGGCTTCAACGGAAAAGGCTGGGATATGTGGGAGTTGCCCCTTGTCAGCATCTCGTCTGCTGGGGCCCTCCAGCCAGTTCCTTCGAGAGGGCCCCTGGGGCAGGGAGGCCCCTTCAGGAGAGTAAGACCCCAGAGCTGTCACCCCTCGGCCAGCAGCTTTCTGGCTAGGGCACACCCCATCTGATGCTGGGCAGATCAAGTCCTGTGGGGCATCTTTCCATGGCATTTTCCAGTGGGGACAGGGAAAGATTACAGGGGCCAGGATCTAAGGACTCTCCCATCCCCTTTGTCCCAGCCTAGGCTAAAGATATTTAGGAAGTGAATTGTGCTAATCCATCCATCAGGAACAAAGCATCCTTTTCCTCTGTGAGTCTGCAAGAGAGCAAAGGTGAGAAAATGCCCCTTTCTCTCCATTGAAATTCCTTTCTTGACTGGAGTGAAGAGAATTCCTTCCTCCCTCCCTTCTTCCTTCCCCTTTCTCTCCCATCTACTTCCTACCCCCTTCCCCCAGTACAATCTTCTTTGTGCTTCTAAAACCCAGCGCCTACCTTTGCACAACCTTGTTATGCGCACTATACTTGCTTCTGCCTCCCTGGCCTCTTTGAGCTCATATCCCTGACCTGGCCCAATGCCTGGCCGGGGAAGGGTCCCCTACGGATGGCCCTTGGGAGGACCCAGCACCTCCATCTGCCTCTTCCACCAGCTGTCTGCACTGCCTGTTGGTGCCCAGCTCTGGGCTTAGTGCAAGGGGGGCTGTTCAGAAACCAGAAGCCTCATCCCTGCCTTCAAGGTTCCTGGACTGTACAGAAGACCAAGACAGTGCATAATCAAGCAGGGACTGGACAGTAACCTTAAAAATATTATTAAGACTCTTCAGGGGCGCCTGGGTGGCTCAGTTGGGTGAGCGACTGCCTTCGGCTCAGGTCATGATCCTGGAGACCCAGGATCGAGTCCCACATCGGGCTCCCTGCTCAGTGGGAAGCCTGCTTCTCCCTCTCTCACTGCCCCTGCTTGTGTTCCCTCTCTGGCTGTGTTTCTCTCTGTCAAATAAATAAAATCTTAAAAAAAAAAAGGCTCTTCAGAGGAGATGAGTGAGGACTGAAGCTGTCAGAGAAGTCACCAAGGAAAAGGTGGGCCCCCGAAGGATGTGCAGATTGGAGGAGAGGTGGAGGGAGGCTATCCCAGGTGGGGGTAAGGGAAGGACACAGTGAGGGCAGGTACATGGAGAAGACAGTCCTGCCACATCAGAGGTCAGCCTAGGGGAGGTGGGAGAGGATGGAAGGCCAATTCCTGCTCAGTCCCTGTCTGCTGAGCCTCTGCTGTGTGCCATCTAGAGGCACCCATCCTATGTGCTCCTACTTAGTCCTTATGCCAGCCCCCTGGGGAAGGCAGGACATCACCAGCTTCGTCTCCCAGGTCAACAGCATGACCTGTGGAAGCTCCCAGAGGTTCAGCAAACTGTTCAAGGTCAAAAGACAAGACAACAAAAACTGGTCTACACCGGGGCCTTCTGGTTCTAAAGCAGGGGGCGCTCAGTGGATAGTGGCCGTGGCGGGGCCGGGGTTGGGTGCTCACTCATTCATTCAACAAGTATTTCTTGAACACCTGAGCTGGGTGGTGGGATCGTGGCGGGGAGCGGAGCGCGTGCAGTGTCCGCCTTCACGGAACCTGCAGACCCGTGAGGAGGGGATTTTCAATTTTCAAAAAAAATCATGGAAATGTGTATGGGAATGTAACTAAAAATATGTATTTTACTTTAAATATAAACGTCACTTTAATGCTCGTATATGAATTTTGGACAGAAAGCAGAGGGCGCTATGAGAGTAAGTAAGTGTATTAGGAGGTCCAAATTTATTCAAAGAAGGTCCTTAAGGTTGATGATTGGGAATTTCTCTTAGGGCTTTGTTGGACTTTGTTCTTGTATACGGTGATGTGCTGGCCGGAGGTTAGCGACTAGCTGGGGTGGGCTGCCCTTGACTCCTTGTGCCGCGATGTCCTCAGAGGGAGTATGCCCGCCACGGCCAGTCTCAGCTACCGGCGGGCAGTCGTTGAAGGCAGAGGTCAGAAGAGGTGCAGACGGCGGGCTCTCAGGGGCTCGGGCCGGTGGCCTCAGCATGCCACTGAATTTGACCCATTGAGGCTGGGGGCTTTGAAGGAAGTGCGGGGGTTTTAAGTACCCCCAAGTCAGGCTCCCCTGGGCTATCCTATTCTGGGGAGACAGGAGAGGATTGCTCCTGGCCTCCTGCCTGGCCATGTTTGTGCCCTGCCCGAGGGGCACCTACTGACGGCCACAGGTGACGCAGAGTCCAGGCATGCCGACCTCCCACCCCGAGTGCTCGCGATCAGGGTGTCAGAGCAGGTGTGCCTCCTTCCAGCTGTCTGTCCTGTGCACACAGCCCCCAGGGCCCCCAGCCCATCTTCAGAGCACCCCCCACCCTCGGTGGCCAGGACAGTGACCTAGGCCAAGTCCGAGCTGAAAGGGGTTGACGGCGCAGGTAGTCACCTCACAGAAGAGCCATGGTCTTGGAGCCAAGAATTTGAATTGGGGTTGCAGCTGTGTGGCTTACAGATGGGTCACATCACCATTCTGGACCTCATTCTCCTCCTCCATGAGGTGGGAAACGGTTGGGATGGCCCTTGGGGCCTTGGGGAGAGTGGAACCAGATGGCCTCTGTGAGAGCTAGGCACCCGGGGCTCGAATCCTGGGCCTCCATGCAGAATTCACTAAACCACAGCGACCATCTCTAGTCTAAAGAACCACGGAAGCTGGGCCTGGAGTGCGCTGAGGGGCTTGTAGATTTCCTTTCCCGCCCTGATAAGGACTCCACTTGCAATATCCCTGACGGTGGCCACCCCGTCTCTGTGTGGTACAGCCCCGACACCCAGGTTTAGCCCACGCCGGAGCCCAGGCCAGCACTCAGGGTTAGAACACTCTTCCTTTCACTGACCTGAAATCTGCCTTCTCCGTGTCCGTCAGCAGGCCCTCCCCTGCACACACACACTCTGACACACGTCAGCAGGAGCATAAATATTTATGACATGTAGCTAATGCAGTCGGCTTATAGGATTTCCAATGCTTCAGATGGAAGATTTTGCACAAGAAGACTTTTATGTGGGGAGGGGTCCTGGACAGGGAGTGGAGGATTCAAGCAGCAGAGAGGAGCCTCTTGGCCTCTCTGAGTGTTCTGGAAGCTTGCCCTTCACTGCAGCAGCCCCAGAATCTAAATGTGAAGGGATGGTCAGCTGCCACCTTGGGCTCTGGGCATTGGGCATCAATCAGCCTTTGAAGACGTTTATATAAGAAGCACCCCCCCCACCTCTGCTAGGCCAGGCCTCATGATGAATGGGTCCCTAATCAGAGGGTTCTAAAGCACTCCTCACCTGGCTGCCCTGAGGTGGAGCCTTTGAGAGGGCAGAACAGAGGGCTCTTACTCCCACCCCCACTGGCTTCCAGATTTCCTCCAGAGCTGAATCCAGGGAGGAAGCACTAGATGACTGCCACTAACCTCCAAAAAATCCCTATTAAAGCCAGTCTCCAGCATCCCAGCACATAGCCCACGTGTCAGGAGTGCAAATACTTCAGAGACTTTCAATGGGGTAACCGAGGGCTCACATGCATGTGCGTTCCTCCCAGGGCTGGCCAGCTCATGTGCTCAGCGTGATGGGACTTCTGAGCACCCTGGGACTGAAGGTACTCCATGCACCAGACTCTGAGGGGCGCTGGGAGGTGTGGTGGGCACAGGAGTGTGAGAAAGGCCAGGGGAACTGTCAGCTCCGGTCTGGAATGCACCTGCCCCCGGCCTGGGCCTGGGAGCAGCCACAGAGGCGGAGCCTGCGCTGGAGAGGAGAGTGTTCCCTGCAAGGCAGTAGGGTAAATCCCAGTAGGACCCTTGATAAGGCAAGATTTCATCACCCCAGAGCCCCACTTCCAAACGTGCTCTCTAAGGCACTACTTTTCCCAGCCATGTCTTAGAGTCTACACAACTGAGCTACAGGTATCTCCCTTCCTTCCATGTGACCCTTGGACAAAACTGGTTTCCTTTCCTCCACTTCGGACAGCTCCTCTGAGGAGGAAGAAAGGGAGAAACGGTGATGAAGAGTACCGAGGATAAAAACGCGACTGGCTGTAGAAGCTCCCTGGGCACCCCAGACTCGCATGTATCAGGAAGGCTGGGCCAGAGAACCTTCTCCACCAGGAAAATATCCCTCATTCCACCCGCCCCCACGACCAGGGTAACCCCCTTCCTCTGCATCCTCATAACACCCAGGGCATCTCCCTATCACTATGCCAACATTATGTTCATTTTGCTCATGGGACTATTTAAATCTCATCCTTACCAGCATACGAAAGTCATCACGCTCTTTGTGCTGTGTGAATAGTTATTCAATCATATCATTTTTTATAGTTTATTAACTAGTTTCCCAAATTATAGATTATGAGATTATTTCTATATAATGCACCATTTAAACAATAATTAATGAGTAACCTCCGTCAAAGACATCTAAAATGTTTAATGCTTCTGAAACTGTCCTGTGCTTAGGAATCATGTGGGAGTCTTATTAAGATTCTGTAGTTCGGGGTGAGGCCTGAGAACTTGCATTTCTAAGATGGCCCCAGGAGATGCCATGATGCTGGTCTGTGACTTCAAATTGAGTAGCAAGGTTTAGCCAGCTTCTTGCGAGTTCTTAAATTCTCAAATGCAGCCGGTTCCCTAGGGAGGAAGAAGGTGCTTGAGCCATCTCATTACATCTTTGGCTCTGGTTGACATTCTTCTTCATATCAAGTCAAATCTGTATTTCTTGGCCCTAGTTTTATTTCCTGGATCTAGATGGATGAAGTTGGAGCCATCACTCACCTGCCAACCATTCACATTATTGCTAGACAGTTTTCTTTTCTGTGTCTTTTGTTCAGGCTGAACAGGCTCCTCTTCCTCACCTCCTTCCCCATAGGGCAAGGGTGGGGACCGGGAGGGGACCCGGCCCCAGCTTCCTCCTTTTAAACGCTGGTCTCTGTTGCACGTTCTCCCATGTCTTCTGGTCCGGGTGAGGTCACGACGTCTTACACGTGTGAAAGGTCAAAGCCATGTCTCGCATCTCCCTACCTCTGAAGACGACTCTCCCTCTGGCAGCCGGTGGGGGGAGGGGTTGGATGGGGTGTGGAAGGGACCCGAGAACTGAAGATAAGGAAGACAGTGGGCCCGGGGCCGTGTGCTGGTAAATGCTGAACAGCTGACTCTGAGAGAGGAGGATTCCTCAGTGATATGGAGGGTTTGCTGATCTCGGTGGTGTAAAGCTGCCTCCGCGGCACTTCAGGCTAACAATGTGAGATCGCTGCACGGTCCTGTAATGTTGTACAGCGTTACCACACAGGATAAATGCAAGCAGCCTGAAGAGCATACGTAACAGATCGCAGTATAACAGAAAATGATGCGTTTTTAGTGTCATTACTTTTATTTCGAATATAACTTATTTCTAAGTTTTTAAAGATGCTTACAACAGTTTAACAACTGGCTTGTAAACATTTTGAAAATGTAACCATTGGCTCTTGTGAGCTGTGGGAACCAGCTCCAGCACACCCCTTGTGGGTGTTTATCTTGCAAGTCGGAGTCTCCCCCTACCGGAGGCCTCTGGGAGAGAGCAAGCAAGGTCACTCTCCTCTGCAAGTCCTTTGCTTCCGGCCCCCTTTGAGCCTTGCTACCTCTTGTCCCCAACCTTGAAGCCAGACCACGTTTCCAACACTAACGTTCTGCTGCCCCCTAGTGGCAGCTTCTGCCCTCTGCAGGTGTCTGGGAACTTTCTCGCTGCAGGACCCACCAGCAATGTGGCAGGATCAGAGGCACCCCGGCAAGTTAACCAATCTCCCTCTCCCACTCTAGCCCGCTGGAACCCAAGGCGAGCCAGTTCAGAGCACCCCAGGGTTTCTAGGACTGCTAATCCCTCTCCATCCTGGATTCCTAGGTTCTCACTGCCCTCTGCAGTTCCCTCGAGGTATTGAGGGAACAGGTCTTTACCTGGCGCTGTAGCGCCGCCCAGTGCCTCTGCCAGATCAATGGCATATGCACCTGCACTGTCAGCCCCCTACTGGGCGTCCCTGAGAAGAGCAGCTCTACTTCAAGAGATGTGGTTTGTTGCTGTTTTGCTTTGGGGGCCCAATGAGAAACTCTGACCAGTTATCTGCATGAAAGCTGGGCTGCCTGTGACCTCAGAGCAGCTGAGAAGAGGGAGAAAGAGAAGAGACCAAGTTAGCACAGCACCAACGCTTCCTCCAATGGTGGGGCGAATAGTCTCACCAACCATCATCCACCAGTAGTCCCAAGCAGAACTGAAAGCTCCCAAGGAGAACCCTAGGGTGCCCCCAAGACAGTGGTCCTCACATCATGTTGATCGAGATCCTCAGTAAGACGTGTTTTACAATGAAACACCTGCTGACATGTCCATGATTTCCTGTCCTGCCTTTTCCATTAAAAACAAAAACAAAAAGGCTTGCTGCTACTTAATGAGTAAAATTCACAGCTCATTAATGGCTTATCACCTGCAGTTTACAAAACACAGGATTACACCAACCCCTCATTTCATAGAAGGAACAGAAGGCAAACAAAGAACAAGTGTGCTTGATAGCAAATCAGGGGCAGATCCAGATCTCAAATTCAGCTCTCTAAGCTCTTCAACCATCACATTATGGAAGGCCTCCTCTGGGCTCTGTCGCAGGGCTTCCTTTGCACTGAAGCCCAGAGACCTCATTCTCTGTGGCCCTGATCCAGTTAGGACAGACCCTAAGGATCCGACCGCACGTTCCTTCTGGATTGTCAGTGGTCCTCTCACGTCCTCCCAGATGAATTTCTCCTGTTTCAGCACAAGGTGGCAGCAAAGAGAAGCAGTCGGTCGTCAAAAGGTAAAAGGGCGTGGCAGGCTCCTGACAGGTGCTTTAACCTAGGAGGTAAATGAATCCCATCAGCATCGTCACCTGAGGTCAGAGGCTTAAAGGCAGTATTGTACCAAAGACCTCTGGAATTTATTTACTTTTAGAGGTTCAGGGGTATAGGGAATACACTTAAGACCATGTAACCTCCAATGCAGTATTTGTTGAATGAACTCTGATAGAAATATAAATCTGGGGGCGCCTGGGTGGCTCAGTTGGTTAAGTGACTGCCTTCGGCTCAGGTCATGATCCTGGAGACCCCGGATCGAGCCCCGCATCGGGCTCCCTGCTCGGCGGGAAGCCTGCTTCTCCCTCTCTCACTCCCCTTGCTTGTGTTCCCTCTCTCGCTGTGTTTCTCTCTGTCAAATAAATAAAATCTTTAAAAAAAAAAAAAAAGAAATCTAAATCTGTGCAACCATCCTGGAAAGTATTTTGTCATTCTGTTTCAAAGTTTTTTAATGTTCAAGCCAGGAATTCCACCAGTAGGAGTTTAATGCAAAGTACTAATTATACATACAAAGATATTTGCTACCAAATTATATATCTTTAATGAAAAATATTAAATAATGTCAACATGGAATTTGTTTTTAAATTCTGCTACAACAAAAAAAATGTATGCAACCATTAGGCATAGTGATGTAGAAAGCAAAAGGGAGCGTACAAGGTAGTATGTGGACAATGAGCCATTCGCATTAAGTGTCCAGGAAGTCTCTTTGTAGTGCGATGAAGGTGGGATGCCTCCCTAAAAAGAGTGGTCATTCAGCATCACCTGGGGAGTTTTTTAAATCACACAGCCTTCCCCACCCCCACACCCCAGTAAACTGTGATGTGCCCCCTGTAAGCAACAGCTTCTTTCTGAGAATCATTGCTGGGGATGGGGGGCAGAGCAAAGCTGTGGGTAGAAATACCATTTATAAATACTGAGAAGAAATAGGAAATACCTATTTCCTCTTGGGATGTGTGTGCATGTGGGTTGTTGGTGGGACGTCCCTAGCATGGCAGCAGGACTTGTTTCTGGGTGGTGAGATTTCTAAATGATTTTTCAAGAATAAAAACAATGCTTTTAATAACTATGATAAAAAATACTGTTCGCTTAATCACTCACCTGTTGAAGGACATCTGGACTGTTTTGGGGTTTTTGTTATTACAATAAAGTTGCCGTACATGCTCACATATAGGTTGTTCTGTGAGCATGCTATGTTTCTCCAACATAAATGCCCAAGAGTGCAATCGAGACTTGTTTTATGGCCTAGCGTATGGTCTATCCTGGAGAATGCTCTGTGTGCCCTCGAGAAGGAAGTGTATTCCGTTGTTGGCTAGAGTGTTCCGTAGATGTGTGTGGGGTCTCGTTGGTTTATAGTGCGGTTAAGGTTTTCTGTATCCTGTTGATGTGTGGTCTAGTTGCTCTCTTTTTGGAAGTGGGGTGTGGAGGTCTCCGATTGTTACTGTTGAATTGTCTGGTTCTTCGTTTCCATCAGATTTTGCTTCATGTGTTCGGCGCTCTTCGTCATTAGGTGCACCTGTTTATGATCATGATATCTTCCTCATGGGCGGACCCTTTTGTCTTTAGGAAGTGTCCTACTTTATATCAGGTAACATTTTTTAAAATTTATTTTTATTATTTATTTTTTTAAAGGTTTTATTTGTGTGTGTGTGAGAGAAAGAGAGAGAGAACATGAGCAGGGGGAGTAGGAGAGGGAGAAGCAGACTCTTCTGAGTGGGGAGTATGATGTGGGGGAAATCGAGCTCCCTGGGACTCCAGGATCATGATCTGAGCTGAAGGCAGATGCTTAACTGACTGAGCCACCCAGGTGCCCCAGAAATTTTTATTTTAAGATCTATTTTGTCTGCTGTCACTCTGGCCATTCTAGCTTCTTCCTGTTACTGTTTGTATGATGCATTTGTTTCCATCCTTCAACCTTCAGACTGTATCTTTCACTATGAACCGGGTCTCCTGTAGTTGGAGGGTGGGTTTTCTTTTTCTTATTTATTTATTTATTTATTTATTTATTTATTTATTTATTTGAGAGAGGGAAAGTGAGAGAGAACATGACAGGGCATCAGGTCAGAGGGAGAAGCAGACTCCCTGTGGAGCAGGGAGCCTGATGCAGGACACGATCCTGGGATTCTGGGATCATGACCTGAGCCGAAGGCAGTCGCTTAACCAACTGAGTCACCCAGGAGCCCGATTGGGTGTGTTTTCAATCCATTGTGACAATCTCTTACCTTTATTTGGATTGTCTGATCAACTCATGTTTAATGTTCCATTGATATTATTGGATTTACATTCGCAGTTTTACCTTTCATTTTCCGTATGTCTCCTGTCTTTTTTTTCCTCTGTTCCTCCTTTACTGCTTTCTTTTGCATTAAGTGAATCTTTCCAATGTAATATTTTAATCTTTTAATGATTTTTTTCACTTTTTTAGCTATTATTTTAATGGTTCTCGCCTTTACCATATACATCTTAACTCATTGGAATCAGCTTCATATTTATATTAGCTTAATTCCAGTGATATATAGAAATACATACTCCTGTATAGCTCTATTTTGCCCCACTTCCCTTCTTATTATGATATTACTGTTGTCTAAGGAGCTTTTTTAAAGTATGGATTTCTACATCAAACTAGAAAGTTTTTGTACAGCAAAGAAATCATCAACAAAATGAAAAGGTAACTTAGAGAAAATACTTGCAAATCACCTAAGAGATTAATATCCAAATACATAAAGAACTCATACAACTCAATAGCAAAAAACCAAGTGATTTGATTTAAAGAGGATAGAGTTTTCCAAAAGATATACAGATGGCCAGCAGGTACATGAGATGGTGCTCAGCATCGCTCAGCATCAGGGAAATGCAAATTAAAACCACAGTGAGATATTACCTCACACATGTTAGAATGGCTTTTACCGAAAAGATGAGAAATAACAAGTGTTGGCGAGGATGTGGAGAAAAAGGCACCCTCACGCACTGTTGGTGGGAATGCAAACTGGTGCAGCCACAGTGGAAAAACACTATGGAGGTTCCTCAAAAATTACAAATAGAATTACCATATGATTCAGTAATTCCACTTCTGGGTACTTACCTGAAAGAAATGAAAAATTAGCTTGAAAAGGTATCTGTATCCTCATGTTACATACATTAGCCAAGACATGGAAACTGCCTAAGTTTCCATCAGTGGATGAAGGGATAGGGAAAATGTAGTGTGTGTATATAATAGAATATTATTCAGCCATAAGAAGGAAGGAAATCCCACCCTTTGCAACAACATAGATAGACCTTGAGGGTATTAAGGGTACCCTTAAGGGTAACTAAGAAAGATAAATGCTATATGATCTCACATGTGGAATCTAAAAACACAAAAGACACCCAACCTGCAGAAAAACAAATTGGGGATTGCCGAGGCAGGGCATGGGAGGGTGGGAGAGATGGGGAAAGGGGATCAAAAGCTATAAAATAAATAAGTCCCAGCAATGCAATGTACAGCATGGAGGGTATAGTTAATAATACTTTCTAAAATATTTGAAAGTTGTTGAAAGAATAGAGCATAAAAGTTCTCATCACAAGAAAAATATTTTGTAATTATGTGTGGTGATAAATGTTAACAAGGATTATTCTGGTGATCATTTTGCAATATATATATAATGATTATATTACAATATGTGTGGTTATATATAATAATTATGTTATATACCTGAAACTAATATTATATGTCAATTTTTAAAAAATTAAAAAACAGTAGGGGTGCCTGGCTAGCTCGGTTAGTGGGACATGTGACTCTTGATCTCAGGGTCATGAGTTCGAGCCCCATGTTGGGTATAAAGAGTATTTAAAAATGAAATCTTTAAAAAAACGTAAGAACCATTAATAAATAATTGAGTAGTTGCACATGCAAAAACAATCTTTAACTATTAAAAATCAATGGTATTATTAATACTAGTATTAAAATCCAGTTCATTCTGACCTTCTCCCTTGTTGCCAAGGGAGTAAAATCCAACATTAAAATGTGTGAAGCAGGGGCACCTGGGTGGCTCAGCCAGTTAAGCATCTGACGTTGGCTCAGTTCATGGTCTCAGGGTCCAG
>PITA01004220.1:0-38732 GCA_004023965.1 Spilogale gracilis
AGATACTTAGGAATAAACCTAACCAAAGAAGTCAAGGATCTATACTTGAGGAACTACAGAACACTCATGAAAGAAATTGAAGAAGACACAAAAAGATGGAAGAGCATTCCATGCTCATGGATCGGAAGAATAAACATTGTCAAAATGTCTATACTGCCCAGAGCAATCTACACTTTCAATGCCATTCCGATCAAAATTCAACCAACATTCTTCAAAACGTTAGAACAAACAATCTTAAAATTTATATGGAACCAAAAAAGACCCCGAATCGCTAAGGAATTGCTGAAGAAGAAAAGCAAAGCTGGGGGCATCTCATTACCTGACTTCAGGCTTTATTACAAAGCCGTGATTACCAAGACAGCATTTGAAATGGATGAAAGACCCCAACGTGAGGCAGGAATCCATCAAAATCCTGGAAGAAAACATAGGCAGTAACCTCTTTGACACTGGGGGGAAAAGCAAATTCAAACTAAAGTAAACAGGAGGAAATAATAATGATCAGAGCAGAAGTTGATGACATCAAGAAGAGAAAATCAATGAGAAATGATTGGCATAAAAATCGGTTCTTCATAAACATAAAAAAATTGATAAAACTTTAGTTTGAATTACCAAGAAAGAAAAAAGAAAAGATTCAATTTACTAAAATCAGTAAAGAAAGAGGAGAAATAACTACCAATCTCCCAGAATCAAATTACAGGCCAATATGGTAAATGACTTAGAATAATGAAGGAATTCCTAGATAGGCATAAAGAAATGAAACTGACCAAGGGAGAAAAAAAATCTGAACAAAATTATAGCAAGCAAAGATATTGAATTATTATGTGGAATCTAAAAAACAAAAAAAATGAGGAGTGTCTGGGTGGTTCAGTCATTAAGTGTCTGTCTTCAGGTAAGGTCATGATCCTGGAGTCCTGGGATTGAGCCCCACACCAGGTTCTCTCCTCTGTGGGAAGCCTGTTTCTTCCTCTCTCACTCTCCCTGCTTGTGCTCTTATGTAGTTGTGCTTATCTCTGTCATATAAATAAAATCTTAAAAAAAATAAATTTAGGGGTGCCTGGGTGACTCAGTCATTAAGCTTCTGCCTTCTGCTTGGGTCATGATCCCAGAGTCCTGGGATTGAGCCCCATATCAGGCTTCTTGCTCAGTGGGAGGCCTGCTTTTCCTGCTCTCACTCCCATGCCTGTGTTCCTTTTCTAGTTGTGTTTCTCTCTGTCTCATAAATAAATAAATCTTTAAAAAGTAAAAATAAAACAAAAAATTAATAAAAATAGCAGAATTAGAACTATAAATACAGAGAACAATCTGATGGTTGTCAGAGGGGAGGGGGATGGGTGAATGGGCAAAATGGGTGAAGAGGAGTAGGATATACAGGCTTCCAGTTGCAGAATGAATAAGTTATGGGGGCAAAATGCACAACATAGGAAATATAGTCAATGATATCATAATGTGTTGTATGATGGAAGACGGTAGTTACACTTGTGGTAAGCATAATATAACATATAGAGAAGTTGAATCACTATGTTAGATGCCTGAAAACTAATGTATCATTGTGTTTCCCCTATACTAAAAAGAAGAGCAACAAAACAAACAAAAGCCCAAGCACAGATGACTTCACCAGTGAATTCTACTAGACATTTAAAGAAGTATTAATATCAGTATGTCACAAACTTTTACAAAAAATAGAAGAAAGGATAACATTTCTCAAATCATTCTTTAAGACCAATGTAACCCCAATGTGGACACCTGGGTAGCTCAGTGGGTTAAAGCCTCTGCCTTGGCTCAGGTCATGATCTCAGGGTCTTGGGATCAGGACCAGCATCGGGCTTTCTGTTCATCAGGGAGCCTGCTTCCTCCTCTCTCTCTCTCTGCCTGCCTCTCTGCCTACTGTGATCTCTCTATCTGTGTCAAATAAATAAATAAATAAAATTTTTTTAAAAGACCAATGTAACCCCAATATCAGCAAAAATGCCAAAGAAAATTATACACCAATATTTAATTATATAAATGCAAACTCCTAAACAAAATACAAGAAAACCAAATCCAAAAACATATTTAAAAAAAAGCTGCCATGACCAAGTGAGATTTATTGAAAAAAAAGCAAAGTTGATTTAACAAACAAAAATCAATGCAATACATTAAAGATTAAAACCACATGGTGATGAGGAAAAGCATATAAAAATTTTAACATAATAACAGTGCATCATGACAAAATTCTCAGCATACTAGAAATAGAGAACTTCTTCACTTTGATAAAAGAAAACTACAAAAATTATATAGCTAACATCATACTTTATATTGAAAGGTTGGAATACTTACTTTTCCACTAAAATTGGAACAAGGCAGGGATGTCTGCTATTTCCACTTCTGTAAAACTTTGTACTGTTAGGGTCCATGGTCAAATGAATGAGGCTGATACAGAAGCGAAGGTCAAGCAAAGCTTTATCTCGCGCCACACATTAAGAATTATACTGACCTGGGTCAGGGTTGTCTTTATGGAGAGAATGACCACACTTATTCTTACAACCTAGCTTTTATAGGGCAAGCCTGCAAACCACAACCTAGCTGCAATCAAGCAGCTGCCTAGGGTTAATTATCATCTCCATTGGTCAAGATCTGGGAGGTTAAGGGGGTTAACTGACCAGGCATTTTTACCTGCTCTGGTTCACCCTTGTTTTTCTGGGATTTGATACCAAGAATTGGTTATATAGGTCCTTATAGTACTAGAGGCTCTAACTGGAGAAATTGAGAAATAAATACATAAATGGAATAAAGTTTTGAAAGGAAAAGTTAATTTATCACTATTTGCAAATAACATCTATTATGTACAGACTTGTAACTAATACACAAACACACAAATACACACACACTATTACTGATAACATAGGTTTATGGAAGAGGGAAGATGGCAGAAGAGTAAGGGACCCCCATTTCATCTGATCCCTTCAGTTCAGCTAAATATCTATCTAATAATTCTGATCACCTGTGAATTCAGCCAGAGATCTAAGAAAAGAATTGCAGAATTTTACAAACAGAAAAGTGACCTTTTGGTATGGTAGGATGTGCAGAGAAGTGAATCTGAGGGGATACGTTGGAAGATAAACTGCAGGGGGAGGGAGCATCCATAACCTGCCTATTGGAAATTGATATAGTAGCAGAGTATAAAATTGAAACTTATAGAAGTTTTCTTGAAAAAAAAAAAAAAAAAAAAAAGAAGTTTTCTTGAATAAGGCACATCTCTTCCTGAAAAGTGCTCAGGTTGGGAAGCAGTGCAGAATCCTAGGTGGGACAATGTGGTCTCAGGATATCTGAGGTCATAAAAAAAATGGGGGAGACTGAGTGCTTCAGGGTTCCCAAGCATTAGAGTGGGGAAGCCAGCTACAATCAGTGAATCCAGGAGTGGGCTCTCAGTTCAGTATTGTCATAACCATGAACCATGGCATGACTTGGCAACCACTCCTGGAGGAGGAACCAAGCAACCTGTAGAACTACTGTGAGACCACACTCCCTCCCCCAGGAGGATTGGCCTGGGTGCACAACACAGGAATCTGCAGAATTTGGTAGACACACACACACACACACAAACACACAAATTTGACTTCTTTTCACTGAGGGTGCACTGAAGAGTGAGGCCATGATCTTTCAGCTCTGGGACTGGAGATCTAGGGACACCATTCCTTTTTTTTTCATCCCCTAAAGCAGTGTGGAAAGCTTTCAGGAAACAAAAGCTACACAGAGAAACGCAAAGCAGTTTACACTGAGCCCAGCTCCCCAGCAAGGGGCAGTGCAACTTTGTCCAGGAAAAGACACTTGAAAATCAGTACAAGAGGACCCTCCTCCAGAAGACCAGGAGGCACATCAGACTAATGCCAAGTCTGTGAATAGCAAAGAATTGAAAAACTACTATGCTAGGAGAAAATTGTATATAGAATTTGAGGGTTTTTATGTTTTTGTCCCTCAGGATTCCTTAGCCTTTCTTTAAAACTTTCTTTTCCCCCTTTTCTTTTTTTTTCTTTTCCCCCTTTTCAACTAGTCTCTTAATTTATCAACTCTTTTTATTTTTTTTAATATTCATATTTACAGTTTAGGGATATAGCCTTCATTTTTGGATTCCTTTCACTGTATTCAATTTCATTTTTGTATACATACACACACATTAGTTTTATATATATAAAGTTTTCTTCCTATATAGTTTTAGGACCTACTGTCTTCTATAAACAGACCAAAATATACCTAGGGCTGAGTATGTCGCCCTGTTTTGTCAAGCTATTAGATCATACCTTCTCCCCCCTTTTTTTCTTTCTCAGTTTCTGATCTCTTCAGTGTATATTTTGCTGCCATCGTGGTTGATATTTTTATTTCATTTTATTTCATTCTCTCATTCATTTATTCTTCTTTGGACAAAATGAATAGATGGAGAAATTCACAACAAAAGAAAGAACCAGAAGTAATACTCTGCTATAGATTTAATTGATGTGGATATAAGTAAGATGTCGGATGTAGAATTCAGAATAAAGATTATAGACACTTGCTTGGCTTGAAAAAAAACATAAAAAATGAGATACTGTCTAAAATGAGTGCTCAAGAGCTACAGTAATTGAGGAAGAAGAATCAGTGATATAGAAGAAAAAATGATGAGAAGTAAGGAAGCTGAGTGAAAGAGAAAAAAACAACAACTACTAGATCATGAGGGGAAGCTTCAGAAAGCAGCAATACCATAAAGCAAAATGATGTTAGAATAATTGGGGTCTCAGAGGAAGAGGAAAGACAGAGGGACAGAAGGAATATTTTAGCAAGTTATAGCTGAGAACTTCCCTAAGCTGGGGAAGGAAACAGGCACTCAAGTCCAGAATGCATAGTGAACCCTCCTCAAAATCAACAAAAATAAATCAATAACCAACATATACTAGTGAAGCTTACAAATTTCAGAGATAAAGAGAAAATCCTGAAAGCATCTCAAGAAAAGAAGTTTCTAACCTACAAGTGTAGAAACATTAGACTGGCAGTAGACTGATCAACAGAGATCTGGCAGGTCACAAAAGACTGGGACGTTATATTCAGGGTATTAAATGAGAAAAATGAAAACAGAGCCCAAAAGTAGCACAGGACAGAAAGGAAGAGAGACAACATACAGAAATAGGGACTTTATAGGTAAGACAATGGCAATAAATGTATATATTTCAATAGTTATTCTGAATGCAAATGGGCTTAATATTCCCATGAAAAGATATAAGGTTTCAGATTGGATAAAAAAGCAAGGTCCATCTAAATGTTGTCTACAAGGGACTCAATTTCAGACCCAAAGAAACATCCAGATTGAAAGTGAGAGGGGGAAAGAGGGGGAAGATGGTGGAAGTCCAGGTGACGGCATTTCGGGGAGTCCCCTGAAGTGAGCTCAATTCCTGCAAAAATAAACACTACAGGAACACTGTGAGCACCCATGAAATCAGCCTGAAATGTGATATTTCACACTTCTGGATCACCACAGGAGACAAGAACCATCAGCAAAAAGGTAGAAACAAGTGAGAGCGACCAGAGGCTTACCAGAGACAAGGGGCGGGGGGGAGGGGGGAGCCCGCAGAGCTGAACCATTCAAAGCAAATACACCAGCACAAAAGTGCTCTGTGTTCAGGGAATAACAGCAGATTATGGTCTGATTTGGGGCAAGGCAGAACCGGGAAGGTAACAGAGCCAGCAGTGCGGAGTCTGTTTTTACGTCGCCGCAGCGGGGAGACGGGGATCTACAGGGAGAGAGAGTGCCCCGTGGCTCGAGGGAACTCAGAGGGGCAGTGCAGAGTCTATCTCTCCAATGCTTAAGTCAGAGGAGCACGGATTCGCAGAAAGAGTGCCCTGCATGGCGCAAAGGAACAAGCGGTGCAGAGTCTATTTTTCCGCCACTCTCTCTCTCTCTTTTTTTTTCCTTTTCCCCCTTTCCACGGCTGCTTTTCTCTCCTACTTCTCCCCACCCCATGGACCAGGCACGGACCACCCAGGGAAGGCAATTTTGCAGACTTGCACAGGACGTGCAGGACCGCGGGTCCTGGGGCACAGACAAGGTCGTGCGACCCAAAATCAGTTGCGGTTTCGAGGTGCCGGAGTGAAACGACAAGCAAGGGCTTAGACAGAAACCAATCCAGCATCTGTACCTGCCCAGCTGTGACAGACTGCCAAACGGGAGGAGGGAAAGAGCCTCTCTCTGTGTAGAGACTCTCTCTGGGAAGGAGGCCTGGGCGCAGATATCCTGCTCCAACCTGACTTCCTTAGCAGGTGAAAAAGGCCATAAAATAACAACAATACCCCACAAGAGAACTGTAACCTGACAACCTGTTTACCATGGAGACCAGTCTCTAGCAAGGGGGCGGAGAGATGCAGCCCAGGTAGTAGACACTGAAAACAGCAAGGGAAGACCCACCCCCAGAAGGCAAGCCAGAAGCACAAGAGGACACACTCAAACTGTATAACCCCAACATTGGGGGGAAAGGCAATTTATTAAGCTCCTGGTACTGACTACAAGTACCAAAAGCCCTACACTTTATTGATACAGTTTTCCACCTTACTTGCTTTTTTAACTTTTTTCTATTTTTACTTTTAAGGCTTCCATTTTAAACTTAAAAATGCATTCTCACAGTTTTTCTTCTTTTAATTTTTAACCCACTTTTTATCACAACGTGATAGTCAATACAGCACTCCATAACATTTTTTTTACCTTGAAATTTTTTCAACCACATTCCTATATTTTCTGTTGTTGTTGCCTCTTGTTTCCCTGCTTGTTTTAACTGATTTTCCCTCTCTTTTCTCTTCTTTCCTTTATTTTCTCTTTTACATATACATATAGTTATAAGCTTCAAGGTAATCCTAAATCCCTATTCAATACTACCCCTATATACAACCAGTTCTAATCTCCCTATATCTTTAGAAAGTGGGCTCCTCCAACGATAATAACAAGACAAACTCGAGAGCATCTGAAACACATTCCTCGCCCACAAGGAGTGTCTGCCCTCACCTTCCCATTCTAATCTGTCAGTGTTTCTGTGTAATTCTTTTTGTTTTTGTATTATATAAATACTGGTCTTGGGGGTCATCCAGGTTGGGCTTCGCTTTTTGGTCTCTTCATTTACCCTTGATAGCCCTTTGCTTTCCCCTGTAACAGTTTTGTACCATATAAATCCTACCACCGGGCCCCACTCTGACAGAGGTTTCTTTTCTTGCTTCCTTTCTTCCTTTTTTTTTTTCTTTTTCCTTCCCTTTCAATAGTGAATTCTCGTTGCTCCAAAACCTTCCAGTGACCAATCCACCTAGATAGTGGCTGATATATTTAGCTATACACCCACTCAACCACTCCTTGCCACAATAACTTGCAGGAGGAACATCCAACAGAAGAAGAACCCTGAGATTGCAACCCCGGTCACAGAATTACTGGAAATGATCATAAACAATATAACAGAAGTGGAATTCAGGGCAGCATTCACCAAGCAATGGCTAATTTGGAAAAAAACATTAGTCTCAAAGTGGAAGTCATATTAACAGAAGTGAAAGCTGAGGTTAGAAAGGCTATTGATGAGATGTAATCTAATTTAAATATGTAACAGCCAGAGTAAGTAAAGCTGAAGATCATATCAGTGATGTAGAAGACAGATAGATTAAGAAGGAAGAGCAAGAGAAGTCTTGGCGAGAACAGCTAAAATCCCATGAAAACAGAATAAGGGAAATAAATGATGCCATGAAACGCTCCAGTATCGGAATTATTGGAATCCCTGAGGAGTTGAGAGAGAGAGAAGCCAAGAAGATATTGTTGAAAAAATTATGATGAAAATTTCCTGAATCTGGGGAATGAAACAAATGTTCATGTACTAGAAGCAGAGAGGACACCCCCCAAGATCAATGAGGCCAGAAAAACCTGCAGGCACATAATTGTGAAATTCGCAAATCATAAAAATCAAAGAATATGTCTTAAGGGCAGCTAGGGGAAAGCGATCCCTTAATTATAGAGGCAGGACCATCAGAATAACGTCAGAACTTTCCACAGAAACCTGGCAAGCCAGAAAGGGCTGGCAAGACATATTCAGGAAATTACATGACAAAAATATGCAACCAAGGATAATGTATCCAGCAAGGTTGACTTTCAGAATGGAAGGAGAAATAAAAAGCTTCCAGGACTGCCAAAGTCTAAAAGATTATGGAAACACCAAGCCAGCACTACAAGAAATACTAAGAGGGGTTCAATAGAGGAGAAACAAACCCAAGAGCGACACAGAACAGAAATTTACTGAGGTAATCTACAGAAACATTAACTTCACAGCAACATGATGTCAATACAAACGTATCTATCAATAATCACTCTCAGTGTAAATGGCCTAAATGCTCCAATAAAAAGAAAAAGGGTTACAGACTGGATAAAACGGCAGGACCCATCCATATGCTGTTTACAAGAGACTCATCTTGAATCTAAAGATACTTCCAGTTTGAAAGTGAGGGGATGGAGGACGATCTTTCATGCCAATGGACCCCAAAAGAAAGCTGGGGTAGTGATTCTCATATCAGAAAAATTGGATTTTAATCTAAAGACTGTAGTCAGAGACACAGAAGGACACTACATCATTCTTAAAGGGTCTGTACATCAAGAGGATCTAACAATTGTAAATATTTATGCCCCCAACAAGGGAGCATCCAACTACATAAGCCAACTGTTAAACAAAAAAACGAATCATATTGATATGAATACATTAATTGTAGGAGATCTTAACACACCACTCTCAGCAATGGACAGAAAATCTAAACAGAAAATCAACAAAGAATCAAGAGCCTTGAATGACACATTGGACCAGATGGCTCTCATACATATATTCAGAACACTACCCTAAAACAGCGGAATACTCATTCTTCTAGAGTACACATGGAACTTTCTCCAGAATAGACCACATACTAGGTCACAGATCAGGGCTCAACTGATACCATAAGATTGAAATTATTCTCTGCATATTCTCTGATCACAATGCCGTTTACTGGAACTCAACCACAATCAAAAGTTCAGAAGAAAATCAAACACTTGGAAGCTAAAGACGATCCTTCTCAAGAATCTGTGGATCAACCAAGAAATCAAAGAATAATGGAAACACTTCATGAAAACCAATGAGAATGAAGATACATTGATCCAAAACCTATGGGATACAGCAAAGGCAGTCCTAAGGGGGAAATTCATAACAATCCAAGCCTCACTCAAAAAAAAATTGAAAAACCCCAAATACATCAACTCTCATTACATCTTAAAGAACTGGAAAATCAACAAAAAAATAAACCAACCCCTCACACAAGATGGGGAATAATAAGGATTAGAGCAGAGATGAATGAATCAGAAACTAGAGATACAGTAGAATGCATCAACAAAACTAGTAGCTGTTTCTTTGAAAGAATCAATAAGATCAATAAACCATTGGCCAAACTAATCCAAAAGAAAAGGGAGAATACCCAAATTAATAAAATTATGAATGAAAGAGGACAGATCATGCCTAACACCAAGGAAATAAAAACAATCATCAGAAATTACTATCAACAATTATATGCCAATATGTTTAACAACCTAGAAGAGATGGATACATTCCTAGAAACCTATAAACTTCCAAGACTGAAACAGGGAGACATTGACAATTTGAATAGACCTATATCTATTAACGAGATTGAAGCACTGGTCAAAAACCTCCCAAAAAACAGGAGTGAGGACCAGACTGATTCCCTGGGGAATTCTACCAAACATTCAAAGAAGAAATAACACCTATTCTCCTGAAGCTCTTTCAAAAAAATAGAAACAAGGGAAGCCTGGGTGGCACAGTTGGTTGAGCGACTGCCTTCGGCTCAGGTCATGATCATGGAGACTCGGGATCCAGTCCCACATTGGGCTCCCTGTTCCTCAGGAAGCTTGCTTCTCCCTCTCTCAATCGCCCTGCTTGTGTTCCCCTCTCTAGCTGTGTTTCTCTCTGTCAAATAAATAAATAAAATCTTAAAAAAAAATAGAAACAGAAGGAAAACTTCCAGACCCTTTCTATGAAGCCAGCATTACTCCAATCCCCAAATCAGACAAAGACCCCATAAAAAAGGAGAACGTCAGACCCATATCCCTGATGAATACAGATGCCAAAATTCTCAACAAGATCCTTGCCAACAGTATTCAACAACACGTTAAAAAGATTATCCACCACGACCAGGTGGGTTTTATCCCAGGGATGCAAGGGTGGTTCAAAACTGGAAAAACAATCAACGTGATTGAACAAATAAGCAAGAGAAGAGAGGAGAACCACATGGTACCCTCAATTGTTCCAGAAAAGGCATTTGACAAAATACATCATCCATTCCTGATCAAAACTCTTCAAAGTATAGGGTAGAGGGAACATTTCTCAACCTCATAAAATCTATCTCCGAGAAAACCACAGTGAATATCATTCTCATCAGGGAAAAACTGACAGCCTTTCCTCTGAGCAACAAGACAAGGATGCCCACTCTCACCACTAATTTTCAACATAGTGTTAGAAGTCCTAGCAACAGCAATCAGACAACAGAAAGAAATAAAAGGTATTCAGTTTGGCAAAGAGGAAGTCAAACTCTCTCTCTTTGCAGATGAAATAATACTCTATATGGAAAACCCAAAAGACTCTACCCCCAAATTACTAGAACTCATACAACAATTCGGTAATGTGGCAGGATACAAAATCAGTGGACAGAAATCAATTGCATTTTTATATGCTAACAATGAAAAAATAGAAAGGGAAATCAGAGAATCGATTCTGTTCACTATAGCACCAAAAACTATAAGATACTTAGGAACAAACCTAACCAAAGAAGTCAAGGATCTGTACTCGAGGAACTATAGAACTCTCATGAAAGAAATTGAAGAAGACACAAAAAGATGGAAGAACATTCCATGCTCATGGATCGGAAGAATAAACATTGCAAAATGTTTATACTGCCCAGAGCAATCTATACTTTCAATGCCATTCTGATCAAAATTCCACCAACATTCTTCAAAGTGTTGGAACAAACAATCCTAAAATTTATATGGAACCAAAAAAGACCCCGGGTAGCTAAGGAATTGCTGAAGAAGAAAAACAAAGCTGGGGGAATCTCATTACCTGATTTCAGGCTTTATTAAAAAGCTGTGATTACCAAGACAGTATGGTACTGGCACAAAAACAGAGAAATAGACCAATGGAACAGAGTGGAGAGTCCAGATATGGACCCAAAAATCTACGGTCAAATCATCTTTGACAAAGCAGGAAAAAATATCCAGTGGAAAAAGGACAGTCTCTTCAATAAATGGTGCTGGGAAAATTGGACAGCTAAGTATAGAAGAATGAAACTAGACCATTCTCTTACACCACACACAAAGGCAAACTCGAAATAGATGAAAGACCTCAACGTGAGGCAAGAATGCATCAAAATCCTGGAAAAGAACATAGGCAGTAACCTCTTTGACATCGGCCACAGGAACTTCTTTCAAGACAAGTCTCCACAGACAAAGGAGACAAAAGCGAAAATGAACTTTTGGGATTCATCAAATAAAAAGCTTCTGTACAGCAAAGGAAACAATCAACAAAATAAAGAGGCAACCCACAGAATGAGAGAAGATATTTGCAAATGACACTACAGACAAAGGGCTGGTATCCAAGATCTATAAAGAACTACTCAAACTCACCATCCAAAAAGAAAATGAACACATCAAAAAATGGGCAAGAGACATGAAGAGGCACTTCTCCATAGAAGATATACAAATGACTAACAGACACATGAAAAAATGTTCAGTGTTACTAGCTATCAAGGAAATTCAAACCAAAACCACACTGAGATAGCACCTTACACCGGTCAGAAGGGCCAAAATTAACAAGTCATTAAACAACAAGTGTTGGAGAGGCTGCGGAGAAAGGGGAACTCTCTTACACTGTTGGTGGGAATTTAAACTGTTGCAGCTGCTTTGGAAAACAGTGTGGAGATTCCTTAACAAATTAAAAATAGAACTACCCTATGACCCTGCAATTGCACTACTGGGCATTTACCCCAAAGATACAGATGTAGTGAAAATAAGGGCCATATATACCCCAGTGTTCATCATAGCAATGGCCACAATCACCAAACTGTGGAAAGAGCCAGGATGCCCATCAACAGATGAATGGATAAAGAAGATGTGGTGCATATATACAATGGAATATTACGCCTCCATCAGAAAGGATTAATACCCAACTTTTGTAGTAACATGGACTGGATTGGAAGAGATTATGCTGAGTGAAATAAGCCAAGTAGAGAGTCAAGTGTCACATGGTTTCACTTACTTGCGGTGCATGAGGGGTAACCTAGAGGACGGTAGGTGAAGGAAAGTAAATGGGAAGTAGGGTAATCCAGGGAGAGAATAGAAACAACAGAGACATTAGACACAGAAACAACCTGAGGGACTTGGAGGGAGGGGGTGGAGGGATGGAAGATCCTGGTGGTGGTTACTAAGGGCACCTATTGCATGGAGCACTGGGTGTGGGGATTGGGGAATGAATCTTGGGACAATGGGAAAAATTAAATAACAATAAAATAGAAATAAAAAAAGAAAGTGAGAGGTGTTTGAGAACCTTTTGTCATGCTAATGGACCTCAAAAAAATGCTGGGGTAGCAATCCTTATATCAGAAAATTAAATTTCAAGCTAATGAGTGCAAAAGGGATGAAGAGTGACACTATATAATACTTAATGGGTCTATCCAACAAGGAGATCTAAAATTTATAAATGTTTATGATCCTAACTTGGGACAGGCAAATATATAAACCAATTAATAACCAAATTAAATAAACACTTTGATAATTGTACAATAATAATAGGGGGCTTCAACACCTCACCAACAGTAATGGATTGATCATCTAAGAAGATCAACAAGGAAAAAATGATTTTGAATAACACACTGGACCAGATGAATTTCACAAATATATACAGAGATTTCCATCCTAAAACAGCAAAATACACATTCTTCTCTGGGGATCATGAAACATTCTCCAGAATAGATCACATACTGGGTCACAAATCAGCTCTTTTGGGACCAAAAGATTGAGATTATTCCCTACATTCTTTGAGACCACAATGTGTGAAACTTAAACTCAATCACAAGAGAAAATTTGGAAGGAACACAAATACTTAGAAGTTACAGGACATCCTACTAAAGAATGAATGGGTCTACCAGGAAATTGAAGGAAAATTTTAAGTTTATGGAAACAAATGAAAATGAAAACGAAACTGTTGAAAACCTTTGTGATGCAGCAAAGGGAGGACCAAAAGTGAAGTAAATAGCAATAGAAACCTTAAAAAAATTAGAAAATTCTCAAATATACAACCTAACCATACATGTAAAGAAGATGGGGAGAGAAGAGCAAATAAAGCCTAAACCAAATAGGAGATGAGAAATAATAATAATCAGAGCAGAAATCAATGAAATAGAAACAAAAAGAATAGCAGAAGGGATCAATTAAATTAGAAGCTGGTTCTTTGAAATAATTAATAAGATTTGTAAACCCCTATTCAGTCTATCCAAAAAAGAGCAAGGATCCAAATCAATAAAATCATGCATAACAGAGGAGAGATAACCATCAATAAGGAAATATAAACAATGATAAGAACCTATTATGAAAACTTGTATGCCAACAAATTAGACCATCTGGAAGAAATGAATGCATTCCTAGAAACATATGAACTGTCAAACCTGAAAAAGGAAGGAATAGAAAACTTGAACAGATTCATAAGAAGCAAGGAAATTGAAGCAGTAATCAAAAAAAAAATTCCCAACAAACAAGATTCCAGGGGAATTAGACCAAACATTTAAAGAAGAATTAATAATTATTCTTCTGAACCTGTTTCAAAAAATAGAAATAGAAGAAAAACTTCCAAACACACTCTATGAGACCAGCATTAACTTAATCTCCAATCCATAGAATGATCCCACCAAAAAGGAGAATTATAGTCCAATATCCCTGATGAGCATGGGTGCCAAAATTCTCACCAAGATATTAGCCAATAGGATTCAATATTATAAGAAAAGGATTATTTACCATGACCAAGTCGGATTTATCCCTGGGCTGGAAGTCTGGTTCAACATCCCCAAATCAATCAGTGATATACATCACATTAATAAAATAAAGGAAAAGACCCATATAATTCTCTCAATAGATGCAAAAAAAAATTAACCTATTGGACAAGATACAACATCCTTTCTTGATTAAAACTCTCCATAGTGTAGGGATAGTGGAAACATATTTCAATGTCATAAAAAGCCATGTAAGAAAACCCCACAGCAAATATCATTCACAGTGGGGAAAATTGAGAGCTTTTCCCCTAAGTTCAGAAACATGGAAGGGATGCCCACTCTCACCACTGTTGTTCAACATAATAGTAGACATTCTAGAATAAGCAGACAACAACAACAAAAATAATACATTCAAATTGACAAAGAAGTCAAACTCTCACTCTTCACAGATAACATGATACTTTACATGAGAAACCCCAAAGACTCCACCCCCACATTACTATAATTAATAGTGTAATTCAACAACATGGCAGGATATAAATTCAATGCACCCAAATCAGTTGCATTTCTATACACTAATACTGAGACAGAAGAAAGGGAAATTAAGAAATTGATCTCACTTACAATTGCACCAAAACCTAGGAGATAGGAATAAACCTAACCAAAGAGGTAAAGAAGGATCTATATTCTAAAAACTACAGGACACTTATGAAAGGAATTGAGGAAGACCTGAAGAAATGGAAAAAACATTCTACACTCATGGATTGGAAGAATAAATATTGTTAAAATGTCTATGCTAACCAGAATAATCTACACATTTGATGCCATCCTTATCAAATGACTATCAACATTTTTCACAGAGCTATAACAAAGAACCCTAAGATTTGTATGTAACCAGAAATTACCCTGAATAGCCAGGGGAATGTTGAAAAAGAAAACCAAAGCTGGTGGGCTCACAATGTCAGAGTTCAAACTATATTACAAAGTTGTAATCATCAACATGTATGGTTCTGGCACAAAAAAATGGGCACATAGATCAGTGGAAAAGAATAGAAAACCCAAAAATACACCCTCAACTCTATAGTCAACTAACCTTTGACAAAATGGGAAGATTATCCTATGAAAAAAGGACAGTCTCTTCAATAAATTGTGCTGGGAGAATTGGACAGTCACATGTAGAAGAATGAAACTGGACCATTTTCTTATACCATACACAATGATAAACTGAAAATGGATAAAAGACCTAAATGTGAGACTGGAATCCATCAAAATCAAGAGGAAAACATGGGAAACAACTTCCCTGACCTCAGCCACGGCGTCTTCTTGCTAGGCACATCTACAAAGGCAACAGAAACAAAAGTAAAAATGAAATATTGGGATTTCACCAAGATAAAAAGCTTCTGGGGTGCCTGGGTGGCTCAGTTGGTTAAGTGACTGCTTCAGCTCAGATCATGATCCTGGAGACCCAGGGTCAAGCCCCACATAGGGCACCCTGCTCAGCAGGAAGCCTGCTTCTCCCTCTCTCAGTCCCTGCTTGTGTTCCCTCTCTAGCTGTGTTTCCCTCTGTCAAATAAATAAATAAAATCTTTAAAAAAAAAGATAAAAAGCTTCTGCACAACAAAGGAAACAATCAACAAAACTAAAAGTTAAACCATGGAATAGGAGAATATATTTGCAAACGATGTATCAACAATAGGTCTATTATCCATAATCTATAAAGAACTTATCAAATTCAACACCCCCAAAACAAATAATCCAGTCTGGAAATGAGCAGAAGACATGAACAGACATTTCTTCAAAGAACATGCACAAAAGGCTAACAGACACATGAAAAAATGTTGAACATTCCTTTGCATCAAGGAAATATAAATCACAACCACAATGAGATACCACAACACACTTTTCTGCATGGCTAAAATTAACAAGACAAGAAACAATAAATAATACAAAAAAGGAAACAATAAACGTTGGCAAGGACGTGGAGAAGGAGGAACGCTCTTAAACTCTTGGCAGGAATGCAAGTTGGTTCAACCACTCTGAAAAATAGTATGGAGGTTTCTCAAGACGTTAAAAATAGTAAAGCGTGGAGCACTGGGTGTGGGGAATGGGGAATGAATCTTGAAACACTGGAAAAAAAAATTTAGTAACAATAAAAAAAAAATCAAAAGATACAAAAGTTTATATTATGAAAAGTCTCCTTCCGACCTGTCTTCTGTCATCCAGTTGTCCTTTCCAGCAGCAATTGGACAGTTGATAATATCAGTTTCTTTAAAACTCTTTCAGGGATATTTTCTGTGTATATAAGCAATGACATATATGTATTACTACCATCACTTCTTAGTGGAATGACAGTGAGCAATATACATTAAGACCTTGCTTTTTCACTTACTATTAAAGAAATTAAAAATCATTCAAAAAAAAAATAGTGCTACCACATGGCCCAGCAATTGCACTAGTATGTATTTACTCCAAAGATAAAAATATAATGATCCAAAGGGGCACCTGCACCCCAGTATTTATATCAGCAATGTCCACATTAACCAAACTATAGAAAGAGCCAAGATGTCCATCAACAGATGGATAAAGAAGAGGTGGTTCATATATACAATGGAATATTACTCAGCCATCAGAAAGGATGAAATCTTACCACTTACATTGATGTGGATGGAACTGGAGAGTATTATACTGAGAGAAATAAATTAATTAGATAAATGAGTAATAGAAGAAAAAGCATAGAGGATCATGGGGGGGGGGATGGAGGAAAAAGCAGAATGGGAAGGAATCAGAGAGAGAGAAAAACCATGAGAGACTCTTAACCATGGGAAAGAAACGGAGGTTTGCTGGAAGGGAGGTGGTTGAGCTGATGTGGTAACTGGGTAATGAGTATTAAGGAGGTCACGTGATGAGCACTGGGTGTTATATGCAACTGATAAACTACTG
Source organism: Spilogale gracilis (assembly GCA_004023965.1). Classification (NCBI taxonomy): domain Eukaryota; kingdom Metazoa; phylum Chordata; class Mammalia; order Carnivora; family Mephitidae; genus Spilogale; species Spilogale gracilis. Next base: position 16,978 of record PITA01004220.1, read on the forward strand.
AACTCTGTATCTGAAAAATTATGTTCTATATGTTGGCCTATTAAACTTAAATTTAAAAAAAAGATATATGAGTTTAGCAAATTTGCAGGATACAATATAACATACAATAACAATTGTGTTTCTATACATAGCCAATGAACAATACACAACTGCAATTAAGAGAACCTCTACATTTAAAATAGTATAATAAAATAAAATAATTAGTAACACGTTTAACAAAATAAGTATAAAATATAGACCTTAAAAATTGCAAAACGTTGTTGAATTAATTAAAGAAAACCTAAAAATTGGGACGCCTGGGTGGCTCAGTTGGTTAAGCGACTGCCTTCGGTTCAGGTCATGATCCCAGAGACCCTGGATTGAGTCCCACATCAGGCTCCCTGCTCGGCGGGAAGCCTGCTTCTCCTTCTCTCACTCCCCCTGCTTGTGTTCCCTCTCTCGCTGTGTTTCTTGCTGTCAAATAAATAAAATCTTAAAAAAAAAAAAAGAAAACCTAAATAAAATAAGTGAATATACATCCCATGTTCATGTACTGGAAGACTTAATATTGTTTAATACATGGCAGTACTTTTCAAATTAACCTACAGATTCCATGTAATCCATATAACAAATTACAGCTGACTTTTTTACAAATATTACCAATCTGAAAATAAAATTCATATTGCATTTCGAGGAATGCAATTTTGAGATGAAAAACAAGGAAGGTTAACATTTTCTGATTTCAAAATTACTACAAAGCCAAAGTAATCAAGGTTATTTTTTATTGTAATAGGAATAGTGATACATATCAATGGAATAGAATTAGAAGTGCAGAAGTAAACCCTCATGTATTATGGTAAATTGACTTTTATCTATAGTGCCAAGAAGTTTGAATCATTACAGAATTAGCTTTTCAACAAATAGAACTGGTACAACTGGATATCCCAATGAAGAATGAACTTGACCTCCTTCTCTATACTATACATGAAAATTAACTAAAATGAACCAGACATTAATGTAAGGGCTAAAACGATACCACTCTCAGTAGAAAATAAAGAAGTAAATATTTCTGAATTTGGATTTAAAAAAGCTTTCTAAAAGACATTAAAGACAATGGATGAATATAAAATTCAGAAAGCAATTCCTTTTACACTAGAATAAAAAATAATAAAATATATAATACCAATTTTAACAATGTTCAAAAACTGAACACTAAAATCTATAAAACACTGTTGAAAAATTCTTCAAAATTTTTCAGTAAGTGGCAAGATATTTTATGTTCATGGATAGAAGAGAATATTAAGATAGCAATATTAACCAGTTTATTGGTTTAATGCAAACTCTGTAATAATCCCATTTTTAAATGTTTTCATTCTAATTGCAGTTAGTTAACATACAGTATTATATTAGTTTCAGGTATGCAGTATAGTTATTTAACAATTCCATATGTCACCTGTACTCATCATAAGTGCACTCCTTCATCCCCATCACCTATTTAACCCATCCTCCTAACAACCTCCCCTCTGTTAACCATGAGTTTGTTCTCCATAGATGAGTCTGTTTCTTGATTTCTCTTTCTCTCTCTTTTCCCTTGGCTCATTTGTGTTATTCCTTAAATTCCACATATGACTGACATTATATGGTATTTGTCTTTCTTTGACTTACTTATTTCACTTAGCATTATACTTTCTACCTCCATCCATGTCACTGGAATGAAAATATTTCATTCATTTTATGACTGAATAATATTGCAGTGTGTGTGTGTGTGTGTGTGTGTGTGTGTGTGTGTGACAACTTCTTTTTCCATTCTTCAGTTGATGGAAACTTGGGATGCTTCCATATCTTGGCTATTGTAAACAATGCTGCTATAAATATAAGGATGCATGTATCCCTATGAAATACTGTTTTTGTATTCTTTGGGTAAACACCCAGTGGTATGACTGCTGGATCATAGGGTAATTCTATTTTTATTTTCTGAGGAACCTCCACACTTTTCTGCAGTGACTGCACCAGCTGGCATTCCTACCAACAGTGTAGGAGGTTCTCCTTTCTTCACATCCTTCCCAACACCTGTTGCTCCTTGTGTTGTTGATTTTAGTCATTCTGAAGTGATATCTCACAGTAGTTTTGGTTTGCATTTCCCTGACGGTGAGGATGATGAACGTCTTTTCATGTATCTTATGGCCATGTGGATGTCTTCATTGGAAAAATACCTGTTCATATCTTCGGCCCATTTTTAAATTTGATTATTCATTTTGAGGCTGTTGATTTTTATAAATTCTTTATATATTTTAGATAGTAACACTTCATCAGATATGACACTTGCAAATATCTTCTCCCATTTCCTAGGCTGCCTTTTAGTTTTGTTAATTGTTTTCTTTGCTGTGAAAAAGCTTTTTATTTTGATGCAGTTCCAATACTTTATTTTTGTTTTTGTTTCCCTTGCCTCAGGAGACCTATTTAGAAAAATGTTGCTATGGTGGATACCAAACAGATTACTGCCTTTGCACTCATAGCATTTTTATGGTTTCAGATCTCACATTTAGGTCCTTGATCTACTTTAAATTTATCTGTGTATATAATGTAATAAAGTGGTCTACCTTTTTGCTTTTGCATGTTGCTGTCCTGTTTTCCCAATACCATTTCTTGAAGACACTGTCTTTTCCCATTGGATATTCTTTCTTGTTTTGTTGAAGAGTAATTGACCATATAGTTGTGGGTTCATTTCTGGGTTTTCTATTCTGTTCCATTAATCTATGTGTCTATAGTAGCATATTGTTTTGATTATTACCACTTTGTAATATAACTTGAAGTCTAGAGTTGTGATGCCTCCAGCTTTGCTTTTTGTTCTCATAATTGCTTTTGTATTCAGGGTCTTTTGTGGTTCATACAAACTTCAGGATTTTTTATTCTGTATTTGTATGCTGCTTGTATTTTGACTGGGATTAAATTAAATGTGTAGACTTCCTTGTGTAATATAGGCATTTTAACAATATTAATTTTTCCAACCCATATCATAGAGTGCCATTCCATTTCTTTGTTTCATGTTGAATTTCTTTCATCCGTGTTTTATAGTTTTTAGAGAACAGATCTTTCACCTTTTGTTTCAGTTTATTCCTAGGTATCTTATTGTTTTTGGTGGAATTAAAAATGGGATTTTTTAAAAAGATTTTATTTATTTGACAGAGAGAAACACAGCCAGAGAGGGAACACAAGCAGGGGGAGTGAGAGAGGGAGAAGCAGGCTTCCTGCTGAGCAGGGAGCCCGATGTGGGATTTGATCCTGGGTCTCCAGGATCATTACCTGAGCTGAAGGCAGTCGCTTAACTAACTGAGCCACCTAGGTGACCAAAGGATTGTTTTCCTAATTTCTCTTTCATCTGCTTCATTATGAGTATAGAAATGCAACAGATTTCTGTACACTGATATTGTATTCTGTGACTTTACTGAATCCATTTATCAGGTCCAGAAGTTTTTTGTGGAGTCCTTTGAGTTTTCTAAATAGAGTGTCATATTGCATGGGACACTGGGTGTTATACATAAACAACGAATCATGAAACACTACATCAAAAACTGTTGATGTATTGTAATGTGACTAACATAACATAATAAAAGAAATAAATAGAATAGTATCAGTAGCAAATAGTGAAATTTTCACTTCTTTCTTACCAATTTGGATGTCTTTTATCCTTTATGTTGACTAACTGCTATGGTTATGACTTCCAGTACTATGTTGAATAAAAATGATGAGAGTGGATATCATTGTCTTGTTCCTGACCTTTGAGGGAAAGTTCTCAGTTTTACCCCACTGAAGATAATGTTAGCTGTGTGTTTTTCATACATGGCCTTTATGAGATTGAGTTATACTCCCTCTAAAACTAATTTGTTGAGGGTTTTTTATCATGAATGGATGTTGTAGATTGTCAAATTATTTTTCTAAATCTATTGAAATGACCATATGGTTCTTAAGCATTCTATTATTGATAAGGTGTAGCCCATCGATAGATCTGCAAATATTGAGCCACTCTTACAACCTAGTACTAAGTCCCATTTTGTTGAGGATTTTTGCATCCATATTCATCAAGGATACCCAAGTTTTCTTTTCTTTTCTTTTCTTTTCTTTTCTCTTTAAGATTTATTTATTTATTCATTTATTTGTTTATTTATTTATTTATTTGACAGAGAAAGAGAGAGAGAGAGATCACAAGTAGGCAGAGAGGCAGGCAGAGACAGAGCAGAGGAAACAGGCTCCCTGCAGAACAGAAAGCCCGATATGGGCCTCAATCCCAGGACCCTGAGATCATGACCTGAGCCGAAAGTAGAGGCTTTAACCCACTTAGCCACCCAGGTGCCCATCTTTTTTTTTTTTTTAACAGAAGTGGAAAAGTTAATTATGAAACTCATAGGAAATTGTCAAGTATACAAAATAACCTAAAAAATCTTGAAAATGAAAAAAAGAGAAAAAGGACTCTTCATTCTCTAAACTTTTAAAACTTATGACAAAAATACAATAATCAAAACAGTGAGATACTGGCATAATCATTGACATAGATCAATAAAATAGATTGGAGAATCTACAAATAAACCTGCTTCTATGATTGAATGGTTATTGACAAAGATGCCAAAACCTATTCAATGGTGAAAGAATAAGCACTTAAAAAATAATGTTGGGACAACTAGATATACACATTAAAAAAATGAAGTTGGATAGCTATCTGACATCATATACAAAAGTTAACTTAAAAGGCACTAATAACCTAAATATGAGTTAAATATATAAAACTCATAGAAGATAATTTATGCATAAATATTAATGACTCTAGATTTTTAATGGATTTTTAGATATGACAATAACACCAGCAAGGAACAATAAATGAATTGAACATCATCAAAATTACAAACTATTTGGAGCACCTGAGTGGCTCAGTCATTAAGCATCTGCCTTTGGCTCAGGCCATGATCCTGGAGTCCAGGGATTGAGCCCTGCATTGGACTCCCTACTCAGTGGGAAGCCTGCTTCTCCCTCTTTCACTCCCCCTGCTTGCATTCCCTCTCTAGCTGTGTTTCTCTCTGTCAAGTAAATAAATAAAATATTTTTAAAAATACAAACCTTTATGTATCAAATGACAGTATCAAGAAAATGACAAATTAGTCAACCTACACCATGGCAGAAAAAAAATTACAAAACTTACACTGGATAGTGGCTTACACTTCAGAGTATATACAGAACTTTTTTTTATCCCCTAGAGCTTGTATAACTGAAAAAACAAATGACAACCCAATATGGTGCTACTTCACAAACCTAAAGATGGATGAAGTTTAAAAAATACATAACAATAATTGTTGGTTAGAATATAGAGACCTTAGAATCTCTGTAGTGTGTTGATGGTAAATCTAAAATGAAGGACTTGCTGTAGAAAACTTTTCGATATTTTCCCAGAAGATTAAACATATATTTACTGCCTGATCCCACAATCTATTGCTACCTAGGAACACAAGAGAAGGAAAAACATCTGGTCACCTAAAAATTTATACATGAATGTTTGTTGTAACATTATTTATTAATATTAGTCAAAAAGTGGGAACAAGCCAAATGTCCACCAATTGATGAGTAGAATAATATAAACTGGTATATTTATGCAAATATATATTATTTAACACAAAAAGATGATATACTGATATTTGGCACAACATAGATGAACCCTCAAACATTATGTTGAATGAAAGAAGGCAGTCACATTAGGACATATAGCATATAATTTCATTTATAATAAATGACAAAATATGCAATCTATATAGACAGAAAATAGATAAGTGGCTACCTAGGGTCAGTATGTTGTAGGCAGTGGTAATGACTTCTATTAAGTTTGGGTTTTCTTTTTGATGAACAAAAATATTCAAAAATTAGATTGTGAAGATATTTGTATAACTCTGTGAATCACCAAAATCCTGAGTTGTACTTTAAATTTATGCTATGTGAGTTATGTCTAAAAAGCTGTTAAAAATTACTACATTAGCATAAGTGTATATCCGGCCTTTGTTTATTGATGTATATGTCTTCCTTTGTGACATCATTAAACTTCTTAATTATTACTGTTTAACTATATATCTCAAAATCAAATAATGTAAATTGTGTAATTTTCTTCTTTTCAAAATAGTATCGACTCTTTTAAATCCCTTTTATTTGTATATAAAATGTACTCATTTTGTCAATTTGAACAAAATTATCCTGCTGGGATTTTGATTGGTACTGGGTTAAATATAGAAAAACTAGAGTAAGGGCGCCTGGGTGGCTCAGTTGGTTGGACGACTGCCTTTGGCTCAGGTCATGATCTCAGAGACCTGGGATTGAGTCCCACATCGGGCTCCCTGCTCGGGGGGGGAAGCCTGCTTCTCCCTCTCTCGCCCCCCCTGCTTGTGTTCCCTCTCTCGCTGTGTTTCTCTCTGTCAAATAAATAAATAAAATCTTTTTAAAAAAAGAAAAGAAAGAAAAACTAGAGTAAAATTAACAATTGTAAATCTTGAATTGATGAACATTGGTAACAGCTCTACTAATAATAGATTTCTAATTTTTTTCAGAAATATTTTGCATATTTCATTTGGGTTCTTATAGATATATGTTTCATGTATTCCTGGTTACATTGATTTCTGATGCTATTGTTTATAGTCATTCAACTTAAAAATATTACCTTTTTATATTGTTTTAAAATTTTTATTACTGTAATATAAAATATAATTTAATTTCTGTATTAACCTTGTCTCCACTAACCTAAATAAACTAATTAATTAATTATAGTAGCTCTTTTATTGGTTTCTTGGGCTTTTTCTACAAAATCAGTCATGTCATTTCCAAATAGAGACCTTTTAATTTGCAGTCTTTAAGCCTTTTGTAATTGTCTTTGCTCCTTTTGTTGGGTAGGTTTTCCAATAGAATGCTCAATAAAGTGGTAACAGCAGACATCCTTTCCTTGTTCCAGAGCTTAAAAGAAAAATATTCAATTTTCATTATTAAGTATGACATTAAGAATAGGATTTTACTAGATGCCCTATAAAAAGAAAGTTTTCTTCTAAGTTTGCTGAGGTTTTATTATTAGTTTGTATTTCTTTAATGTTTTTCCATCTTTTGAGATAATTATATGATTATTCTACTTTATTCTGTGAATGTGAGTAATTATATTATTGTGATCACACCTCAGAAACACTATAGACCCCTACCTAACATTCAGCTTAAATGTTTAGTTTGAAGATGCCACACCACATCAACAGGGCATGGAAAGTTTTATTAGCCATATAATGGGGCTTTCTGGAAAGAACAGACTGGTCCCAATCAGGTCTGAAAATGGCTTAAGAGAGCAGAGAAAAGAGAATGGATTGCAATTTTAGTCTTTTGGTGCTATGGTTGGTATGAGGTTTCCCAGGTGTGGTATATACTTCTTATCAGCACCCAAAGAATGAACATCCAGGCATTCTTATTTGCTTTCCACAATGTGGGACAGATTGAGAAGATAAAAGGGTAAGACTTTAAAGGTTGTGAGCCATTGAACATTAAAAAATGGAGTAATACTCTATATTATAATCTATACCTGCTGTTCGATGACTAAAATGTACCACATTGCAGTCCATTGAATTAGAACTAGTTTTATAAGTTATTATGTTACTGTATGAAGCCTGAGGTCTGAGAATTTTAGGGAAGTGAAAGTTCTGTTAAAAGTCTTGTTCAAGAGCCTAGCATTTTGTATTCTCAGCAGTGAAATGAGTACTTTAGTTCCTAGCAATTATGTTTAGAATCACAAAGGAGATAAAAAGTGTATTGGTAAGGTCTTGTTTTGTGGTTTAAATGGATATGGAGACATATGTGTGACCTTGATTTCCGTTTTGTGTATCCATGAGGAAAGAGATTCCTTACTGCACAAATGGACTTAAACTCTTTACTAAAAGTATATTTTTTATTTCAAGTATTAAACCAAAAATGTTTTCCTGGAATAAATGAAATTTTGTCATGATGCATTATCATTTATATATACATTTTTAGAGTTTATTGGCCATTTTTTGTCAATGTTGTCCTGTGTCTATGTTCATGTAGATATTTGTAATTTTTTTTTTTAAAGATTTTATTTATTTGACAGAGAGAAACACAGCCAGAGAGGGAACACAAGCAGGGGGAGTGAGAGAGGGAGAAGCAGGCTTCCCGCCGAGCAGGGAGCCCGATGTGGGGCTCGATCCTGGGTCTCCAGGACCATGGCCTGAGCCGAAGGCAGCTGCTCAACCAACTGAGCCACCCAGGCGCCCCGATATTTGTAATTTAAAGCACTTTCTATTTTTTAAAATAATACTTTTCTCAGATTTTATTATCAGATTTATTATGGCATCACAAAATGAGTTGGAATGGTATCTCTCATTTTCCAAAAGAAAATGTAAAAATCAATGTTGATTCTTCCCTAAATGTTTTTTTTTTGCCATTTTATTTTTTTATTTTTTTTAATTTCTTTTTTTTTATTGTTACTTAATTTTTTTTCCCAGTGTTCCAAGATTCATTCCTCATTCCCCACACCCAGTGCTCCACGCATTAGCTGCCCCCAGTACCCACTACCAGGCTCTCCCATCCCTCAACTCCCCTCCCTCCAAGTCCCTCAGTTTGTTTCTATGTCCAAAGTCTCTGTTGTTTCATTTCTCTCCCTGGATTACCCTACTTCCCATTTACTATCCTTCTCCCACTGTCCTCCAGGTTACCCCTCATGCACCACAAGTAAGTGAAACCATGTGATACTTGACTTTCTCTACTTGGCTTGTTTCACTCAGCATAATCTCTTCCAGTCCAGTCCATGTTGCTACAAAAGTTGGATATGCATCCTTTCTGATGCAGGCATAGTATTCCATTGTATATATGTACCACATCTTCTTTATCCATTCATCTGTTGATGGGCACCTTGCTTCTTTCCACAATTTGGCAATTGTGGCTCCGTGGTATGGGGGATCTTCCCTAAATGTTTGAAAGAATTCATTAGTGAACTCATCTGGGCCAGAAGATTATTTAGGAGAAGACTTTAGATTACAAATTTAAATTCCATAACAAGTATAAAGCTATTCACATTTTCTGTTTCTACTTTGTCTATGTTGATATTTTCAAGGATTGCATATTACCTTTACTTTGTTGAATATGTTGGCCTTAACCATGCTTTTATTAAATTTTCAATATCTACAAAATCCTTAGAGATCCACATCTTTACTTCCTTACAATGACAGTTTGCTTTCCCTCTTTATTTTACTGTCCTCTACATACATATCAATTTTTAGCTCTTTTTAATAATAATTTATTTTATTTTTTCAGTGTTCCAAGATCCATTGTTTATGTCCCACACCAGTGCTCCATGCAATTCAAACCCTCAATAACCACCGCCAGGCTCACCCATTCCCCCAACCCCTTCCCTTCCAAAACCCTCAGTTTGTTTTTCAGAGTCCAAAGACTCTTATGCTTCATCTCCCTCTCCTTTATCCATTCATCTAGTGAAGGGCATCTTGGCTCTTTCCACAGTTTGGTGATTGTGGACATTGCTGCTATGAACATTGGGGTTCATATGGCCCTTCTTTTCACTACCTCTGTATCTTTGGTGTGAATACCCAGTAGTGCAATTGCAGGGTCATAGGGTAGCTCTATTATTAATTTTTTAAGTATTATCCCCACTGTTTTTCAAAGTTGCAACAACTTGCATTCCCACCAACAGTGTAAGAGGGTTCCCATTTCTTCACAGCCTCTCCAACACTTGCTGTTTCCTGCCCTGTTAACTTTGGCCATAACTGGGGTAAGGCTCTATCTCAATGTATTTTGATTTGAATTTCCGTTATGGCTGGTGATGATGAACATTTTTTCATGTGTCTGCTAGCCATTTGTATGTCTTCATTAGAAAGGTGTCTGTTCACTTCGGCCCATATTTTGATGTGATCATCTCTCTTTTTTTTTTTAAGAGTTTATTTATTTGACAGAGAGAAACACAGCCAGAGAGGGAACACAAGCAGGGGGAGTGAGAGAGGGAGAAGCAGGCCTCCTGCCGAGCAGGGAACCCGATGTGGGACTCGATCCCAGGTCTCCAGGATCATGACCTGAGCCGAAGGCAGTTGCTTAACCAACTGAGCCACCCAGGCGCCCCGATCATCTCTTTTTGGGTGTTGAGTTTTAAGACTTCTTTATAGAACTTGGATATCAGCCCATTGTCTACAGTGTCATGTGCGAATATCTTCTCCCCCACCATGGGTTGCATTTTTATTTTGTTGACTGTTTTCTTTTCTGTGCAGATGCTTTTTATTTTGATGAAGTACCAAAAGTTCATTGTTGCTTGTTTCCTTTGTCTTTGGAGACGTGTCCTGAAAGAAGTTGCTGTGGCTGATGTCAAAGAGGTTACTGCCTATGTTCTCCCCTAGGGTTTTGATAGATTCCTGCCTCACGTTGAGGTCTTTTATCCATTTCAAGTTGACTTTGTGTATGGTGTAAGTGAATGGTCAAGTTTTATTCTTCTATACACAGCTGTCAAATTTTCCCAACACCATTTATTGAAGACACTGTCCTTTTTCCACTAAATATTTTTCCTGATTGTCAAAGATTATTTGACCATAGAGTTAAGGGTCCAGATGGACTCTCTAATCTCTTACATTGGTCTATATGTCTATTTTCGTGCCAGTACTATGCTGTCTTGGTGATCACAGCTTTGTAATAAAGCTTGAAATCAGGCAATGTGATGCCCCAGCTTTGTTTCTCTTTTTCAACATTTCCTTAGTAATTTGGGGTCTTTTCTGGTTCCATATAAATTTTAGTATTATTTGTTCTATTACTTTGAAAAATGTTGGTGGAATTTTGAATGGGATGACATTGAAATATTGCTCTGGGCAGTATAGACACTTTAACAATCTTTATTCTTCTGATCCATGAGCATGGAATGCTCTTCCATCTATTTGTGTCTTCTTCAATTTCTTTCATGAGTGTTCTGTAGTTCCTTGATTATAGATTCTTAACTTCTTTGGTTAGGTTTATTCCAAGGTATCTTATGGTTTTTGGTGCTATAGTAAATGGAATTGATTCTCTAATTTCCCTCTCTATATTTTTATTGTTAGTGTATAAGAATGCAATTGATCTCTATGCATTGACTTTGTATCCTGCCACATTACTGAGTTGTGTATGAATTCTAGTAGTTTGGGGATGAGGTCTTTTGGGTTTTCCATATAAAGTATCATGTCATCTGTGGAGAGAGAGAGTTTGACTTCTTCATTGCCAATTTGCATACCTTTTATTTCTTTTTGTTGTCTGATTTCTGTTACTAGGACTTATAACACTATGTTGAACAATAATGTCCAGAATGGGCATCCTTGTATTATTCCTGATCTCAATGAGAAGGCTGTCAGCATTTCCCCATTGAGAATGATATTCACTGTGGGTTTTTCAGAGACAGATTCTATGAGGTTGAAGAATGTTCCCTCTATCTCTATACTTTGAAGAGTTTAAATCAGGAATGGATGTTGTATTTGTCAAATGCTTTTTCTGTAACCATTGAGAGGACCATGCAGTTCTTCTCTCTTCCTTCATTGAGTTGTTCTATCAGATTGATTGATTTGTGAATATTGAACCACCTTTGCATCCCAGCAATAAATCCCACCTGGTTGTGGTGGATAATCTTTTTAATGTACTGTTGGATCCTATTAGCTAGGATCTTGTTAAGAATCTTGGCATCCATATTCATCAGGGATATTGTTCTGAAATTCTCCTTTTTGATGAGGTCTTTGCTGGTTTGGGGATTAAAGTAATGCTGACTTCCACAGAAAGTGTCTGGAAGTCTTCCTTCTTTCTATTATTTGAAACAGCTTCAGGAGAATTGTTATTATTTCTTCTTTGAATGTTTGGTAGAATTCCCCAGGAAACTGTCAGGTCCCGGGCTCTTGTATTTTGGGAGGATTTTGATCACTGGTTCAATCTAATTACTTGATATTGGTCTATTCAGGTTGTGGATTTCTTTATGCTTCAGTCCTGGAAGGTTATAGGTTTCGAGGAATGCATCCATATTCTAGGTTGTTTAACTTACTGACATATAACTGTTGATATTAATTTCCGATGATTGTTTCTATTTCCTTGATGTTAGTCATGATCTCTCACCTTTCATTCATAATTTTATTTATTTGGATATTCTCCTTTTTCTTTTGGATTAGTTTGGACAATAGTTTATGGATCTTATTAATTCTTTCAAAGAATTAGCTTCTAGTTTCATTGATGTGTTCTACTGTATCTCTAGTTTCTATTTGTTGATCTCTGCTGGAATCTTAATTGTTTCGTTTCTTGTGTGGGGGGTTGGCTTAATTTATTGTTGATTTTCGAGTTCCTTAGGGTGTAAAGATAGTTTGTGTATTCAGGATTTTCAAGTTTTTTGAGGGAGGCTTTGACAGCTATGCATTTCCCCCTTAGCCCACCTTTGCCATATCCCATAGGTTTTGGATCAATGTATCTTCATTCTCATTGGTCTCCATGAAATATTTAAGTCCTACTTTGATTTCCTGGTTGATCCAAACATTCTTAAGCAGGATAGTCTTTAGCTTCCAAGTGTTTGAATTCCTTCTGAACTTTTTCTTATGATTGAGTTCCAGTTTCAAGGCACTGTGGTCAGAGAATATGCAGGAAATAATCTCAATCTTTTGGTACCAGTTGAGCCCTGATTTATGGCCTAGTATGTGGTCTCTTCTGGAGAAAGTTCCTTGTGTACTCGAGAACTGTGAGTATTCTCTTGTTTTAGGATAGAATGTTCTGAATATATCTATGAGGTCCATCTGGTCCAATGCATCATTCAAAGCTCTTGTTTCTTTGTTGATTTTCTGTTTAGATGATATGTCCATTGCTGAAAGAAGTACGTTATGATCTCCTAAAATTAATATACTTGTATCAATATGACTCTTTATTTTGCTTAACAATTGGCTTCTGTAGTTGGCTTCTCCCATAGTGGTGGTATAAATATTTAAAATTGTTAGAGCTTCTTGGTGGATACAACCCATAAGAATGATGTAGTGTCTTTCTCTATCTCTGACTACAGTCTTTATTTTTTTAAACATTTTTTTAAGATTTTATTTATTTGATAGAGAGAAACACAGCTAGAGAGGGAACACAAGCAGGGGGAGCTAGAGAGGGAGAAGCAGGCTTAGTGCTGAGCAGCCAGCCCATGACCTGAGCCAAAGGCAGTCGCTTAACCAACTGAGCCACCCAGGTGCCTCTGACTACAGTCTTTAGATTAAAATCTAATTTGTCTTATATGAGAATAACTACCGTAGCTTTCTTTTGAAACCCATTGGCATGGAAGATGGTTCTTGATCCCCTCACTTTCAGTCTGGATGTTTCTTTAGATTCAAAATGTGTCTCTTATAGACAGCATATGGATGGGCCCTGTCATTTTTTTTTTTTCCAGTCTGCAACCCTTTGCCATTTATGGGGACATTTAGGTTGTTCACATTGAGAGTGATTATTGAAAGATAAGTTTTTATTGACATCATGTTACCTGTGAAGTCCTTGTTTCTATAGATGTCTTTTTCTTTTAAAGATTTTACTTATTTATTTGACAGAGAAAGAGATCACACGTCAGCAGATAGGCAGGCAGAGAGAGAGGAAGAAGCAGGCTCCCTACTGAGCAGAGAGCCCAATGCAGGCCTCTATTCCAGGACCCTGAGATCTTGACCTGAGCTGAAGGCAGAGGCTTTAACCCACTGAGCCACCTAGACGCCCTCTATAGATTTCTTATATGAATTTCTCTTCTCTGACACTCTTGGGTTCTTTCCTCTTTTATAGAACCCTCCTTAATATTTCTTGTAGCACTGGCTTGGTGGTCACATAATCTTTTAGACCTTGCCAGTCCTGGAAGCTCTTTATCCCTCTGTCCATTTGGAAGGTCAGCCTTGCTGGCTAGAGTATCCTTGGCTGCATATATTTTTTTTTCATTTTTTTCATTTCATATCCTGAATATGTCTTGCCAGCCCTTTCTAGTTTGCCAGGTTTCTGGGGACAGGTCTGACATTATTGTGATGGTCTTCCCTCTGTATGTAAGTGTTCTTTTTCTCCTAGTTGCCCTTAAGACATATTCTTTGAATTTATGATTTGTGAATTTCACAATTATATGCATGGAGGTTTTTCAGCCTCGTTGATCTTAGGGGGTGTACTCTGTCTCTAGGACACAAACACTTATTTCGTTCCCCAGATTAGGGAAATTTTCACCCAGGATTTGTTAAACTATATCATCTAGTCTTTTCTCTCTCTCTTGACCCCCTCAGGGAATCCAATAATTCTGATATTACAGCATTTCATGGCATCATTTATTTCCCTAATTATATTTTGGTGGGATTTTAGCTGTTTGTTCCAAGACTTCTCTTGCTCCTCCTCAATCAATCTGTCTTCTAGCTCACTAATGCAATCTTCTGCTTCACTTACCATAACTGTTGTAGTATTTAGATTTGATTGGATCTCGTTGATAGCATTTTTTTTTAAAGATTTTATTTATTTGACAGAGAGAAAGACAGCCAGAGAGAGAACACAAGCAGTGGGAGCAAGAGAGAGGATGAAGCAGGCTTCCAACTGAGCAGGGATCCCAATGTGGGGCTCAATTCCCGGGAGTCGGGATCATGACCTGAGCTGAAGGCAGACGCTTAACCACTGATCCACCCAGATGCCCCTGGTTTATTTATTTTATTAATTCTTTCAAAGAATGTTTACCCTTGCTGTTATAGTATTTAGATTAGATTGGATCTCATTGATAGCATTTTTAACCTCTGCCAGGTCAGCTCTCACTTCTGCCCTTAGGGATTCTATGTTGTCACTAATGGTTTTATCCAACTTAGCCATTGCTGGATAATTGCCACCCTGAATTCCATTTCTGTCATATTGTTTATGTTTATATCCAGTAGTTTTGTGATAGGGGTTGCAGTCTCTGAAATTTTCTTTTGCTGGGTGTTCTTCCTCTAGATCATTTTGGTGAGAGGTGTTTGAGGGGATGTATAGCTGAATATATCAACCACTATCCAGGCACAATGCCCACTGGAAGGTTGTGCAGCAATCAGAAGTCACCGCCAAAAGAAAGAAGAAAGAAAAAAGAGAGAGAAAAGAGAAAAAATGAGAGAAAAAACCCAAACGGGCCCCAAAAGTAAGATTTATATGGCACAAGAACAAAAAAGAATAAAGAAAAAAAACATCAAAAGTAGAAGGAGAAAAAAAAAATCAAAACCCAGCCCAAACGAATCCCAAGAATAAGATTTATATATTACCAAGGCAAAAATAAATACACAGAAAGACTGACAGAAAAAATAATATGGGAAGGTGGTTACAAACCCTTGATGTGAGTCAGGAAAGTATTTCAGTTCCTCCTGGGTGTATCTTGTTATTTTTGCTAGAGGGCTTGTCTTTCTAGAGTTATGGGGAAATTAAAACTGGTTTATATATAGAGGTAGTATTGAATAGGAAAGAAAGTTAAAAAGTAATGGAATATTGCATTAAGCATCGAGTTGTAAAAATAAGTAAGTTAAAAAAAAGAACAAGAATCATGAGAACGAATTTAAAAATAAAAAAATAAAAATAAAAATGAAAAGAAATTTAAAAGTGAAAACCTGTATCTATAAAATATACAGGTTTGGGGGTAATACCAGGAAGTTAATAAATTGTTTTTTCTCAGATGTTGGGGTTTTACAGTTTTATGGAGACTCTATGGTGGTTGTCCTCTCGTTCTTTTGGTTTGCCTTCTGGGGGAGCAGCCTGTTGTGCTGTTTTCCAGTCAATCTTGCTTGGGCTGAATCACCCTGTCCTCTATCTAGAGGCTGGGTTCTATGGAAAATGGGTTTTCAGGCTTTTGTTCTCTGGAGTTTTTTGTTTTTTTGTGGCTTTTTTCGGCTTTTCAGAGAGTCAGAGCAAAGTAAGCTGTCTGCACCAAGACCCATCTCAGAGAGAAGCCTTAGTCTGCTCCCTTCTGGATGGTCCAGAACACATAGACTTTCCATCTGCACACTCCCCTGACCATCGCTACCTCTCACAGGTGGCACACACCCTGATTCACTGCCACAATATTCACCTGAGGCCCCAGCTTGTCTCTTCACCCCAGTGCCACAAAAATCATGAGCAATATTAGTTTGTGTGAGCCTGCTGTTGCTGGGACCACTGTCTGGAGCCCGCACCCAAGCTGGGTGCACTGGGACCCCGGGGTCCTGAATGTCGTGTGGAAGGCTGTGAGCTGAGAGGCCTCCAGTATGGGTGGTGTGCGCCCAGCCTGAGCAGTGGTGCCTGAAGCAGAAAGCTGTGGGATCCAGCCTGAGCAGTGGTGTAAGCAGTGGAAGGCTGTGGGCTCAGGGAGTCCCTACTGGGTTCACCTGGCACTGGTGAGCACAGGCTTGGCCATCAAGGAATGAAATTTTAGGTTCGTGCCTGTGGCCATCAGATTCCACCAGTTGCCCCTTAAGACCCTTTGTTTTTGAATGCTTTTAACCAGACTCCCATTTGATGCTAGTCACCAAGCACAGGACACTTCCATATTGGAGTATTACTTTTCAATGGGTCACTTCTGGTGGCTCCCTCTCCCTTCTGTTTATCCTCTGAAATCAGTCCAAGCACTCCCACTCTGCTTTACCTCTCCAGGGATGCTCTGCTGCCTTCCTAGAGATCCATAAGTGTATAGTCTTACATCTCAGGCTGATTTCATGGGTGTTCAGTGTGTTCTAGTAGATATTCAGCTCACTTCAGGGGACCCGTTGAAACAGGGTTTTCTACTTCTCTGCCATCTTGCCCCCTTCCATACCAAATATTTAAAATATTACTGCAGTTACAACTTTTGCTGGTATATATATATATATATATATATATATATATATATATATATATATATATAATTAACCATTTTAAGAATGAACATTAGGCTTTGTTGTTTTTATTTTTTCTAAATTTTCTTTTTATCTCTGCTCTTTATTATTTATTTTCATCTACCTTGGAAGCTTAGCTCATGAGCTTTAAAACTTTCTTCTTACCTACTATGAACACGAAAATTATAATAATCCCTTAATTAAGTACCTAAAATGTTGATATTTTTGAAATATCCTTTGTGAGGCAAAGGAAACAAAAGTGAAAATGAACTTTTGGGACTTCATCAAAATAAAAAGCTTCTGCACAGCAAAGGAAACAGTTGACAAAACAAAGAGGCAACCCACAGAATGGGAGAAGATATTTGCAAATGACACTACAGACAAAGGGCTGGTAACCAAGATCTATAAAGAACTACTCAAACTCAACATCCAAAAAGATGATGATCACATTAAAAAATGGGCAGGAGACATGAAGAGGCACTTTTCCATAGAAGACATACAAATGGCTAACAAACATATGAAAAAGGTTCATCATCACTAGCTGCCAGGGAAATTAAAATCAAAACCACACCGAGATACCACCTTACACCAGTCAGAATGACCAAAATTAACAACTCAGGAAACAACAAGTCTTGGAGAGGCTGTGGAGAAAGGGGAACCCTCTTACACTGTTGGTGGGAATGCAAGTTTGTGCAGCCGCTTTGGAAAACAGTGTGGAGATTCCTTAAAAAAAAATTAAAAATAGAGCTACCCTATGACCCTGCAATTGCACTCCTGGGTATTTACCCCAAAGATACAGATGTAGTGAAAATAAGGGCTATATGTACCCCAATGTTCATTGCAGCAATGGCCACAATAGCCAAACTGTAGAAAGAGCCAAGGTGCCCTTTAACAGGTGAATGGATAAAGAAGATATAGTCCATATATACAATGGAATATTACGCCTCCATCAGAAAGGATGAATACCCAACTTTTGTAGCAACATGGACTGGATTGGAAGAGATTATGCTGAGTGAAATAAGCCAAGTAGAGAAAGTAAAGTATCACATGGTTTCACTTACTTGTGGTGCATAAGGAATAATATAGAGGACAGTAGGAGAAGGAAAGGAAATGGGAAGTAGGGTAAAATGGGGAGGGAGACGAAACATAATGAAAGGCTGCTGCAAAGCCCCCCCCCCCGACTCTCCCGGATGTAACTCCAACGTACAATGGTAGGGACCCAACACAAACTGCCACCCTTGGCAACCTGTCCAAAGCAACCCAAACTCCATTGTCTGAAAGTAGGGACCCAACCGAAACCGCCACCCATGGCAACCTGTGACTTTGCTGTAACGGACAATGTAGTTCTATATAAGGCCACCCCCGAAAGAACTTGGGGCTCTCAGCTGCTGACTGGTTTGGGGTCAGGCTGTGAGCCCGAGCATGCTCGAATAAACCCCTTGCTTTTGCATGGAACTGGTCTCTCAGAGTCTTCCTTGACAGGTGTGGCATTCCTAGGCTCCAAGCCGACTGCCCTCTTGGGTGGTTGACCCTTACATTTGGAGGTCCCACCGAGATCAGGAGCTAAAAACCCCTGCCCACCTGATCAGGATCTCGCTGACAAGACCTTTCTGGGTAAATAGGCGCCTTCTTAGTGTGATCGCTAATCTGTTGCCGGCTTTAGGTTAGGGAATCTAGTTTCGGTGTGACTGTTGGATGGGGGAAGTGACCCAGATGTGAGCCGAACCACTGTCCCTCCCGACCGTGGGGAACAGATGTGTTCCTGAACCACAGGTCACAGCCCCGGGGGACGCCCTGGTGGTGGTGGAGCTCCAGGGATGCCTGGAAATCTCCTTCTAGGTACGACTTAAGTCAGTCTGGTGTCTGGTGTCTGTCTCACTGTTATCTGTGTTCTTGTCTGGCCAGTTTTAAAATCTGTATTTTGTGCCTGTACAGGACCTGAATCTGTATTGGACCTCTGGTCCCACCCTGGAATCTAATTTCAGGGTCGTCTGGGGGCGAGGGGAGAGAACGAGTCTCTCTCCTCCCCGGGGAGAGCCTGGCCGTCCGGCTGCTCCCATCTGACTTTGTATTTTTGGCTTGCTACCAATCTGGTGCCCCGCGGCTCGTCTTATGTGTTGTGTGTTTCCCTTGTCTACCTGAAGCGCGCCTGCCTGGGGCTGCTAACCCAGCCCATCTGATTAGCCGTGGAGTGGCCTGAAGTGCGCCTATGAATTATGTTTCTGTGTTCTATGTTCCCAGCGCCTGCGAATTGTGTTTCCTAACCTGTTTCACTTTCAGATTCACCCTGGCCAGCGAAAAAAACAAAACAAAACAACAACTTAAAGTTCTCACCGGGAGGGACTGAACGTCCCTATCTGGAGGTACCTACCTGTGGGGGTTTGATCCCCCAGCCTAGGCAGTTAAAGGGGGCTAATCACCCCCATTAGTCTGGGGCACCCAGGAGGGGTGTCCAACCTGTCTGAATGTGAAGAGTGCCTGAGTGTGTGAGTGTGTCTTTATGGCTCCACCGCTTCGGCTTCGGAGTCTGAGTGGGCTGCACCCTGAGTCTCGTGGGACGTCATACGGCATAACGGTCATTTACCCCCATGGGGGTAACCTGGTCCGGGGTTTATAAGGACAGACCTTAGCTAAGACGCCCCAAAGTTCCCGCGAGGGACATGAGCAGGACAGCACCTGAGAGTGCCCCACCCTTTGTCTGTCTTTGTCTGCAACACCGTTCACAATGGGAGGAAAGCCCAGTGAACCCACTGTCCCAGATTGTGCACTTCTGGCCAGAGAGGCAGCAGCACTCTGAGCTGTTGGATGCTGTACTGTGGCTGAGGGGCCCACTGACTGGTGGAAAGCTGCGCCCGGGGGCCCGGAGGCTAGCGGGAGCGAAACGCCCTGCTGAGCTGCGGAGCCCGTGCCGTGCCAGCGGTTCCTGGGGCCCCAGCAACTCCACCCAGCATGAGCAGGAGGCTCTGGCGGACAGCCCAACGGGGAAAACTAAATTCTGGTGTAACAGTTTACAATGGGTTACTCCTTAATCTTCACTAAAAATTAAGGTTTCTAAAAGGTAAAAAATTCTGCTAACTGTAACTAAGAATAAAAATGAAAAAAAAAACCTCTGTATGTGGTAAAATAGGGTTTTAAAAAAAAATAAGATGAAAACTCTGCCTTCTCTTTGTTCAAAGGGCAAGGTTTTCTCCCATTGTTGGTCTGCTCTTGTTAAAAAAAGGTTAACAGTTGCTTTCTCTCTGCCTGCCAGGAGAAACCAGTTTCTGTGATTTACATCTAATCCTATTTAGGCTTGTGCTCTAAAACTGTAATGTTTTACCATACGTCCCGAGATTTAAATCATGAATGAAGACTTCTTAATTTATTAGGCCTTTTATATGGTTTACTAAGTTGCTTGGGAAATACTGTTAAACAAATGAAAAGTTTCGGGTTACATTTAAATAAGTGCTATAACTATTCTGGAGGTAATGTATCCTACCTAAAGTTTTAATGTACCAGTACAAGATCATCATTAAGTGTTCTGACTATTGAAATGTTGTGTGTCGGAATAACTAAGCTCCCTTATCAGTCCTATTGTGGTAACTCTCAAATTGAAACATTAGTGATGTCTGTTTCTGAAGTTTTTACAGTTGTGATTATCTTGCAAAATGAGTTTCATCTGCAAGGAAATTTCTGTAAAGGTAGGGAGAGTCTCCATTTCCACCGCCAGGCTCTGTTGGGGGGGACTCCGGGCCACTCTAAGAAGGCCCATAAGTTTATCTGAAATTAGTATGGTGACTCAAAGTAAAGATGAGTCCCCAAGGGCTTTTATGAAAAACTTGTTAAAGCCTATAAGATGTACAGCCCGATTAACCCTGAGGCACCCAAAAACCAGAGAGCAATTAACCTACTCTTTCCTAGCCAGTCAGCCTCAGACAGAAGGAAAACTTGACTAAATTAGTAAGCATAGCAGAAAAGGTAGTCAACAACAGAAAAAAATAGTTAAAAGTTTGGCAATAATCGGGAGCCCAATTTTTATTGTTACTAAGGCCTATGGAAAAATTATCTGGGAAAAAACTTGGGTACAAAGGGCAAATGAAACAAAAAGACTTTGAAACAACCCACTGAGCAGATGCTTGTGACAGCAGGGAATAAACACCTCCTTTAAAATTCAGCCTCAAAACCAAAAAAGACAGAAAAGGGAGGCCTTCTCCAAGCCCTGCAGGTCAAACTTCCTGAAATCTGGGTAGCAAAAAAGCCTTCTGGCCTGGCCAAGGGACGGCCTCCAGTACTGGTACAGTAAACAGCAACCGATATGGCTGTTCATGTCTAAGAGTACTCCCTCCCCTGGGAAGCAAAACAAGGGATCAGAAAATATCCATCCGACTGTGCCTAACCCCTGTACCCTACTCTCCCTCCTGGGCCCCAAGAGAACTGTGTTTACCGTCCTAGATCTCCAGGATGTGTTTTCTGCATACCTCTGGCAAGGAAGTCTCAGCCCCTCTTTACTTTTGAGCAGTCTGACCCACAGGAAGGATTCCAGGGCCAGATCATCTGGACAGTTGCTGCTAAGGCCCTCCTGGGTCAACGACAAAGGCCCGAGTAACCAGGTGTCAAGACCCTCCTCCTCAACCAACTGAAAGTGACTTTCCGGCCCCTGGCGTTGCTACAGAAAGGGGCAGCTACGTAGCTGATGAAAAAAGGTATGCAAAGGCTGCATGGTCTCTCATGATCAGGAGCCCTAAAAGGCAGCCCTGCCCCCCTCAAAACCTCGGCGCAAAAAGCGGAGGTGACTGCACTCACCAGGGCACTGCAGATGGCCAAGGGTAAGGCCGCCATCATCTACACGGACAGCAGGTATGCCTTTGCTACCCTCCATGTACTTGGGACCCTTTATAAAAAAAAAAAAAAATTGGGCTAAAACCAGGACAGAAAAAATAGTTCTTC